>CAUYQV010128224.1:0-35007 GCA_963574575.1 Galagoides demidoff | reverse complement strand
ATGCAAACTAATACATTCCTTTTGGAAAGATGTTTGAAGAACACTTAGGGATCTAAAAATAGACCTGCCATTTGATCCTTTAACTCCTCTACTAGGTATATATCCAGAAGACCAAAAATCACTTTATAACAAAGATATTTGAACCAGAATGTTTATTGCAGCCCAATTCATAATTGCTAAGTCATGGAAGAAGCCCAAGTGCCCAGTGACCCATGAATGTTAATAAATTGTGGTATATGTACACCATGGAATATTATGCAGCCTTAAAGAAAGATGGAGACTTTACTTCCTTCATGTTTACATGGGTGGAGCTGGAACATATTCTTCCTCACAAAGTATCTCAAGAATGGAAGAAAAAGTAGCCAATGTACTCAGCCCTACTATGAAACCAATTTATAGCTTTCATGTGAAAGCTATAACCCAACTATAGCCCGAGAAGAAGGGGAAAGAGGAGAGGGAGCAGAGGGGAGGGGGGAGAATGGGTGGAGGGAGGGTAATTGGTGGGAACACACCTACGGTGCATTTTATAAGGGTACATGTTAAATTTACTAAGTGTAGAGTATAAATGTCTTAACACAATAACTAAGAAAATGAGGTAAAGGCTATGTTAACCAGTTTGATGAAAATATTTCAAATGGTATATAAAATCAGCACATTGTACCCTATGATTGCATGAATGTGCACAGCTATGATTTAATAAAATAAAAAAAAAAATAAAAAAATAGTATGGAGAGTTCTGAAAGAAGTAAAACCAGACCTACCATTTGATCCAGCAAACTCACTACTGGTATCTATGCAAAGGGAAAGAAGTCATTATAGCAAAAAGTCACATGCATTCATACATTTACTGCAGTACAATTCATAACTGTAAAGATGCCCAAGCAACCTAGGTGCCCATAACTGATGAGGGGATAAAGACAATGTGGTATATACAAAGCATAGAATACAACCAAGCCACGAAGAAGAATGATGTGTTTTGCATCATCGTGGATGGAATTGGAAGCTATTATCCTAAGTGAAGTATCCATTATCTTGGAATGGATAACAAATACCACAGGTACTCACTTATAAACGGGAGCTAAATGATGGGTATACATGGTTACACAGAGTGGTAAAATGGACTTTGCAGACTCAGAAATGGGGAAGTTGCAGGGTGGGGAGGTGTGAAGGATCAAAAATTACCTATCAGGCACAATGTATACCATTCTGGTGATGGGTATGTGAAAAGCCCTGGCTTCACCATGCCATTCATGTAACAAAACAACAACAAAAGGAAAACCAAAACCACTTTTACCCTCTAAAAGTCTATTGAAATAAAAAAACAAAGAAAAAAATAAAAACAAAAGCAATAGACTAGGGTGTCTGCTACAGGAGGAGCATCCCTTGATGCCCTGAATGGACACCCCTTTATTGTGGATTTGCTCACCGGCTCCATGACAGGGCAGGGAGTCACTCTACACTTTGGCATCTTTGGTATAGCAAGGTTGAATGTTTCATGATTGTACGGATGTCATGAAACCTATATATTGAGCCAATTTGCTGGAAGCCAAGAGAGCCACTCAGTGAGGAGCCCCCAGAAACAACAGTCTGTGGGGGACCCCCAGAGGCAGCCACTGCTATGAGAAGGGCTTGTGGAAGTGTTGGAGCAGTAGCTGGATATTTGAAACTGTTCAGTGGGGAGTCTGTGCCCGCCAAAGAACCCACAGGTGCCCATGGCCACCCAGCATCTGGACCTCTTCCACATCAATGATAATGCCAGCCCATTAGTGTCTGTCCCCAAAGCACCAACAGCCAAGAAGGAGAGAATTGTCACCAAGACCAGTAAAGAGATGTTTCCCCTTTACTCTACATCTCCCTTCCCTGGCTCCCTCCTACCCAGGGGAGTTTAGATCCTGGATCCTTGGTGAGGGAGCTGGGTACTTAATGACAGAGAAGATAGCTGAGTCTCCATTCCATGTCCCTTGAGCCAAAAGCCTGTCCTGTAATGGGAGAAACAAGGTTTTGAAAAAGATATATTTTAAACTGGACTGGTGTAACTTTAATAATGAAAAGTGACCAGAGAATTATAAAATCTACCCAATACATCCTCATGGAATGTGAAAAGGGCTTTGACCCAGAAAGGTTTGAAATTGTAACAAAAAAAGGAAACTGTGTCAACTTAATATTGTATCAAACTGAGACTACTTGGAAACAATATTACAGAGGTGTTAGTGGGTACACAGGGGAGGGGTCACATGGTACCACCTAAGCAACAGAATGTAATGTTCAAGTTCCAATTCCATGGGAATCGTAGCTTTTACAAGCGCCACTCTTCTGCCTTAGATAACGTCTGTAAACTTTTCTAGAAAATGTAGAATAATTTTTAAAGTACATCAGCTTACTCAACTTAAAGACAATAATAGTACCTATTTTATAGGGTTGTTGTAAGGACTAAATCAAATGAGAGCTGCAAAGTATCCACTGAGAGGCTTGACACATAGTTGAAGGTGAATTTTAGTGACTGGCTGAGAGTTATAGAACTCGGAATGGGATGTGAAGGGGCCCCTCTTGGGCTAAACTACAACAATCAAGGGAAAGGTGATGATGATGGGGATAGGGGACATTGCTAGTGACTGGGAACACATTCCAGGCAGTGGGGACAATATAAAAAGAAAGGAGGCAGGAGACAGAAGCATCCTGATGTTAGAAGGGAGGGCTGTGTGGCATGCAAACAATTTGAATTGCTGGAGCATAAACTGCTAGTCAGTGAGAAAAATCTGAAAAAGGAAATTCAGAACTAGGTGGTGAAAAGCCTACAGTGCCCTACTTTCTGTCCTTCCATGCCCAGAAAAAGGTCCAAACCCTCAGCCAGCATGTAGATAAGGTCCTTTTTGACTGGCTCTTGCCCAACTTTCAAAATTCATGCACCACAGAGAAATACATCCTAGACTCCAGCACGACTAGAGATTCCTTGATGACATGGAGAGTTCTCATCTCCTGCTGCTCTGCTCACATTATCCTTAATTTTAGACACAATTGGACTCCTCCTTTATCTGATGAATTTATTCTTTAAAATTTAATTCAATTGATACTACCACCAGGAAGCCTTGTCATCCTTTTATTATTATTATTTTTCAACAAGTATTTATTGGGTATTTCTTCATATAAAGGGTGGACACAAAGTTGATGTACAATTTAAAATAGTTTAATATAGTAAACTGCATGTGAACTTTATGGACACCCTGTATATGGCCCTGTGCAAGATTCTGCCTATGTGAGCAGCAGAGTCCCTGCCCACCAGCAGCAAGTCTCAAGGGAGAAAAGATCAAATAAACGGGCAGTTACTAAACAATGTTATGACCAAGATCAGCGCAGGTCTCTACGAGAGACACGGATTCCTATCCAAGCCCCTGGGAATCAGTGGTTTCCCTCTTACCAAGGAATTGCTTACTGTATGCCTGTCACCCCCATTTAGACTGCTGGGAAAAGATGTGGGGAGGGGAAGAGAAGAAAATGCAGATAAGCTAAAGGGTATTGTGCTCTTTGTATGTGTCAGAAACTACGATAAAGCACTTTATGTGAATATCTTATTTAATCCTCACAACCCTACGAAACATTTAGTTATTAATCCCATTTCAAAGATAAATAAATTAGAGGTAAATTAACTGGGCAGTGACACTCAGCTAGTGAACAGGTAAGGCAAAACTCCAGCCTTGGTCAGATTACCTGCAATCCTAGGCTATAAAACTCTGTACCATACTCTTTATATAGCAACAAAGTCTCCATTAAAAAAACATGAATGTTTATAGATTAGGGATAATGATCACAATTCACTGTGAATGTTTACATGTCCTTCTAGACTCTTGGAGAATCTCTGAACTTGGAGAATAGAGGGCACAGATTATTCACCTTCTATCTGCAGTCCCCAACGAATAGATGACTCACCATTAGCCCTCAGTAAGTGTTAGTTTGAATGCACTAACAGACACATAAATGAAAAAATCCTTAAATGTATGGATTAACTCAAGAACTGGTAGGAACTGAACGCACAGGAAGAGCCACAGAACTTTAAGGGATGGTGACAGTGGGAATGGGCAAAGGTTCAAGCCAGAATGGCAAGTTGCCAGTATCATAGAAGTCCAACCACAAGCAACAGGCAGATGTCCTGGCAGTCAGGCAGTCCCCGTGTCAATGGATTTGGCACTAGGAAATAGATGGAAAACCAAGCAGGCAGGTGGTTGGCATGAAGGATCTGGAATCAGGTAGCAAATAGTACAGCACTGTAGCAGGATCTCAGGCCATTTAAGCACCTGGGTAATAGAACAGCACTGCTATCCTAGACAACAGAAGTGAGTGTTCGGAGGCATGAGGATGGAGACAAAAAGACAAGGTCTGTAGCCAGGATACCAGGCTGGAGCAGGAGAGGCTGAGAGGTGCTGGGCCAACAGGCTGTGCATGCAGGCTTCTCTGCATTTCCTCTTGATTTTTGCACCTGGGGACCCTTCAAGGACAGTCATGTAACCTGACAGTTCATAATAGTTTCTTGATCTCAGCTGTGGGGATCGGTGGGCTCTGGATGTAGGAAGTCAAGCACATCATCACACATAGTAAAGAAAAGTCTCTGTGAATAGGCCAAAACTAATGGCCTCATCCTCAAATTCTTTTACACCACACATCTAGTCAGTAACTCCTGCAAACTCTACCTTGAAAACATATGCAGTATCTGACAACTCTTTAACACTGTCACTGGTGTGATGCTGGTCCTCCCCATCATTATCTCTCCTCTGGTGAGTTGCAATAGACCCAAGAGTCGCTTTCTGTCCTTCCCCTTTAGTCTGTCCCCAACACAGTGGTACCCAGAGCCATTCTATTCTCATTTTTATTTTCTGTTTGGCTGCTGGCCCTTTCTTATTGATACTCAGCAGTTCTTTATAAAGTTGTGTTGTATAATACATGCCCTGCAAATATCTTCTCTAAGAGGATGGCTTGTCTTCGTGGCTGACCCTCATTCAGAATCCTCCAATACCTGTCCAAGTCACGCAGGGCGCAAGTCAACCTCCTAAGCTGTTACGTGGTACCTAATTACCTTCCTTTCCCTCCCTACCCTCATGTTTTACCTCTTCCCTCATTTGTTCACTGCTGTTCTGTGTCTAAGAACAACATCCTTACAACTGAGGATCTTTCCTCTGGCTGTTCCATCCGCTGGAATGCTCTCTCTCCAGATACCCATGAATTTAACCCCTTGCTTCTATCAGATCTTAACTCAAATATCATCTCGAGGAGATATTCTTTGCAATCTGCACTACAATTTCAGAACCTCTTCTAACTCTCATGCATACATATTCATTTTCCTGATCTGCCTTTTTTCCTTAGCATTAATAATTATCTAACTTACTATATATTTTACTTATTTATATTGATTTCTGTATCTCCAGCACTAGAATATAAGCCCAATATGGGCAGAGATTTGGGGGGTTCTTTGTTCCTTGCTGCACCTCTAGTCCCTGGAACGGTGCCTGCCAGATAGCCACACATAGATGCTCAATATTTATTGTCTCCATGAATTCAGACAAATGGAAACAAAGTCCATTTATACATACAGAAGGTTCTGATTGTGACTTAATTTTATTTTAGATTATAGAATCAACAAAATTGAGATCCTTCATATCACATATATAAGTATATGTGTGTGTTTCTAGATAGAATGTGCTTTTGTATGTGTGTGTGCATAAGAGAGAGAATGAGAGAGACCTTTTTGTGTATTTATAATCCGTTATGGCTTTTCAGAGTTTTTAATATACCAATGTATTTACCAAACCCTAAGAAATAAATTTAGAGATAACTTTCATTATGTGATCTTGTTTGCCAAGTGAGCACATTGTCCTCAGAGCACTAATTTTGGAGGGAAAGAAATAGTTTGAAAGTTTTTAAAGAACTATTGTCCTGATATGTATGACTCCTCCTTGTCAAAATAATTTGATTCCTCAATTGACTAGAACAAGTATTTTAAATAGCAGGCAAATGTTTTAACAGCCTCCAAATCCTATTCAATACAATACCACTAGCAGTTGATTAGACTTGGTATGGTGATGAAACAACTTTGGCATACCTGATATTTTAACATCCTCCCATCACAGTGTAGCCTCCATCTACATATAAAACTTCCAGACTTTATGTAACTGAAAACATATCATATTGTGACTTCCAACTCAAATGCCTTCCATCTACCCATGGAAGATCCCTTGTAGGCCACAGTCATTCATAACCACTGAGCTGAGCGTGCTCTGTCTAGACTAGATGCTCCTTACCACTTTATTCCTCACATTCTTGTTCATTTACGTAAACTTTGCAGAACCCGGAACAATGCCTTACACCTTAAGGTTGGTTAATAAATATCTCCTAAATGGCTGCCAACCAAAAGTATAACAAACAATTTCTATTTAAACATTTTATACTCTAAATCTCTCCTTGCTTGAACCTCTACTGCAAAGCTGCAAAGCTGTTCAAATCTAGTCTCATGAAAGGCAAAGGAAGGTCTCAGTGTGTTACTTCAACAGGCCACTTTGATCATTTGTAATTTCTATGTTGTACTGTTGAGAGTTCTGATTGTAAAGCACACAATTCTTTTTTCATCATTGTCTGGCCTAACTTATGGAAAGAAAAGATAATACCACATTATCTCAAGTGTTCTCACTGATTTCCTTTGGTTACATCACATATGTAAAACCTATTTCGCTTGGATTATAAACCCTCAAGGAGACGGTGATTTCCATGGTATTTCTATTTTCCACAATGCCAGTGCAGATGCTTTCTAAGAGCTTTTTAAGAGAGTGGGTGATGAGCGAATGAATGAAATTTGAATAGACAATTATATGGTATTAGGTAAATTCTACTAATAGTCAAGTATGAAGACTTAGAAAAGACCATGGAAAGAATTTTCATGTATTACTTTAACACATTTCACTAAGAAACTAGTTCACAGAAAAGCAAGACATAGGAGAGTCTTTAACACAAGTTTTTCGATGTAAGTGTAGATCTGATGTTCAACTTAATTGTATTGAAAACATTCAAGTTGTAAATCAGAAGCTTTGAAATCAATATGGAACTCAAAAAATTGTCGCCTGGACCCTTGTAGATACTGAACAGTCCTCCACACATATGTACATAAATATCTTCATTGACTTCACACATGTCTGACCTTGTTCTGCCATGAACCAAAACACAGTGAAGATACTGGAAATGCCTGCAAAATAAACCACTGTGTATCTTTATTTCCATCACGAGGAGTACACCTGCCAGGTCAGAAGTGCTCCAGCACCCAGTAACTACCACAGATCTCAAGATAATACAATATTAACCACTGGTATTCTGTATTTTTGCTCCACCCACTAAGACAATTGATTGTCATCATGATCTCTAGGTAAGGTAAATATTTTGCTGTTTTTCCAAGGAAGAGCCCAGGATTATTGCCCGACATTATATGAAAGATCTATTGAACCAAAGAAAATGCAAATATGTAAGATCCATCTAATGAATACTTTCATAAAGAATTTAAGTTGGCTCAAAAATAACATTACATTATCAAGCCATTGAGGAAATACATGATATGCAAAATTGGCCATAAGTGATTAAAAAAATTACGTGAAGATGCTTACATCTACTTCTGTAGACTCACTCAGTCATCTTGACATGTAAATTCACTAGTTCTATTCTGAAAGAATAACACTGAGCCTTTTAAGTTGAAAGCTGATAAGTTAAACCATTAAGGGAACATTAATAACTAGTGCTTTATAAAAAAATTAAGTACATGTAAAATGCAAAACTAATTATATTTCATTTTATGCGTTTGGAAGGCAGACTATTTTTTCTCTTATCTCCTTCAACTATTGAAGAAACAAGGATTTTCCTTTTAAATAAGTTCCCTGGTAAGTAGTGTGTGAAAGGTTTGATTAAAACCAGTTGGGAAAAAATGATAAGCTTTATTTGCTAAAAATATATAAAAAGTGTACTTCAGCAGTCATATTCTAATTATCCTTCCACATTCTACCCTAGAGATGTTTGCTTGGCCAGAGTAGTCAACATTTTCTAGATTCAACCAAATAATTTCTTTCCTTTTCCTCTGCTTGTCAAAGGAAAAACCATTTCTCTTAAATCAATAAGTGAGTGGGTACAAGAGAGTTACAACTTTTAAATGATACATAGTTTCTGCCTGCAATAATTTCTGAAGTGTACCAAACTCATTAAGGTAGATTGCAGGTCTCCTTTTGATGACAAACATTTATCAATGAGTAAGTGTACTATAAATATTTTGATGCTCTGTCCTTTTCCATATTTATTCTGATATGGAAAGACTCATGATCAAATGTTGCTTATCACTATTATCACGTAGCTGGATGACTAGGCCAATGGGCTCTGAAATTCTGTATGAGTACAGAAAGCATTCCTATTGCCAAAATGAACTAAAATCCATGTCTAAGTCTCCTGTAATAATTTTATATAACATTTACATTTTTTTGCAAAAAACTTGAAGATATAATGCCAAACACATAGGCAACGTTAATATAGTTTACGGAATTGAATTATTAACCTAGTCATCACTTGATGATGTTTGTGGTATTGATATTTCCTGAGACTAAGCTTAAGTCCATTCAGTGTGGATTTAACAGAATACCTGACACTGGGTAATTTACAAAGAAAAGAGGTTTATTTTATAAAAGTTCAGTTATGCAGACTGGGAAATTCTAATGCATAGCTCTGGCTTCTAGTCAGAGCTTTCATGCTGAGTCATAAAATTGTGGAGAAGGTCTACCTAAGGGGAAGTGGACACATGTGAAGAGATAGAACCCTAGAGGCATCATGGATTTCTAACAGCCCACTCTCAGGGGAACTAATTCCTTCCCAGAGAATGAATCTAGTCTCACTAGAGCAAGGACTCACTCACCAAACCATTTATGAAGGATCTGCTCTCACGACCCAGACACTTTAGCCAGGCCCCACCTTCTAACACAACCATATTGGGGACCAAATTTCAACATGCATTTTGGAAGGGACAAACTCACACTGTACCACCAAGATATACATAAGAGACTGTAAGTGATCAAACTCTCCAAGATAAAGGTCATTACAGCTATGGCTAGTTACATCCATCTAGCCAATTCTCAGATGGTGGCGGACACGTTCAGTTCCTAGATTACATATCACTGAAGATTTTTGGTACTGCATGAGAGATTATGCCAAAAACAAAACCATGAAAGAAAGTCATCAAGAGGTTACATTTGACTTTAGCAAGTAAATGAATAACAGAATAGGCAATCTGTCAAATGTGCAAAAAATTGCCCAAGCAGCCACCATTGCAATTTAGAGATGTTCACAGAAGAATCCCTTTTTTATTGAATGTGCTTGTTTCAAAGTTGGTTCCAAGATACTTACCCTGCATGTAGTTTAAATGTATGCAGCTGAATGAAGCCATCTTTCATAGGTTGGGCAGAGGAAACAATGTGATCCGTCTGTGCACTTCTGAAAAACACCAGATTTTGGCAGTGAACAACTAGATGCCAAGAAGAAGCAGCCTGGGCAAACTCTAAAGAATCTTTTTCAAAGTTTGTTATTTATTCCTTCAATCTGTCTTTCACTTGTTCACTAAATATTTACTGAGTATATACTATGTGCCAAATTTTGTTCCTGGCACTAGAGATAAAACAGTAAAAAGTGAAGGCAAAGCTCTTGAAATACTTTATTGCACCCAAGGCCAGGAAAGAGTAAATAAGTAAACAAATAAATCCAAGGTGATTCAGATAGTGAAAAATGTTTTAAAGAAAATAAAACAAGGGATCCAACAGAAAAGGACTCACTGAGGCAGATGAGACTGAGTGGCAGATGAAGCTGCTCTGAGGGTGATATTTAGCAGACACCTATATGACAGCAAGGAGGACACAATGCAAAGATCTGGAGGCAGTGGATTCCAGATAGAAAAAAAGAAGAAAAAGCTGCCAATACAGTAAGCTCTTACAGATTTATAACATAAAGTAAAAGAAATGGGCTGATATGCTCATAACACACATGGCTATAGTCTATCGCAGTAGGGCATAAGATAACTACCCAGGGACAGTATTACACAGAACCTTCTAGGCTGCGGTAGAATTAGAAGTTCCATTTGAAGTAAAATGAAATTCACTGGAGAGTTTTAAGCAAAAGTATGACAAGATCTGGTCATGTTTTCGAAAGATCACTCAGTTGTTGTTTGGAGAATGGGTTGGCTGGGGTTGTAAGGGATAGAGTCAAGGTGACTTAGCAGGAAGCTTTTGCAGCCATTCAGGTGGGAGATGATAAGGGCTCTAACTAAAGCTACAGAACTGGAGAGGGAGAGCAGTGGAAGAGTTGGGGATATGTGTGACCACCTTGGAGGTGGAGGAAACGTGTCTTGCTGATTAATTGGATGTGGGAATGAAACAAAGAGACAAAACATGGATGACTTCTACATTTTTGGATGGAGTAGTGTGTAGAACGATTTGAAGAGGAACAGGTTTGAGGGGGTGGATATCCGGAATTCTGCTTCTGAGATGCCTGTTAAACATGATAATAATAGGATCTACCTTGTAGTGTTGTTGTGCACAGAGAATAATACACAAAAAGAATTTAGATCAGCACCTAGCTTGTAGCAACTGTTCAGTAAATATCAACGACTGTAATTATTCTCAGAAGGGGATGAAAGGGGAGCTCTGTGACAGGCCAGGACTGCTGACATAAATCTGGGAATTATGTAAGATTCAGAGCTGCTCAAACCACTGTTGGTGAAGGACTTTAATCATTTTTATCCGTTGCACCAAAGTTGGAGTGGACAGAATGTGTGTCTCTCCAAAATTCCTATGCTGACCTGATGGTATTAAGAGGTGGAACCTTCGGAAGGTGATTAATGGCAAGGGCGGAGGCCTCGTGAATGAGATTAGTGTCTGTATAAAAGAGACAGCAGAGAACTCCCTTGTTCCCTTCCACCACATGAAGACATAGCGAGAATTCCACCAGCCAGGAACTGGGACGTGGAATATGTCTATACCTTCATCGTAGACTTCCCAGTTTCCAGAACTGTGAGAAATAAGTTTTCGTTGTTTATGAACCACGCACAGTCTATGGTATTTTGTTATAACAGTCTGAACAGAAGAAAACAAATATTTTTGTTAATTTCAACAAAAATGAACACACTCTGCAGAGCTCAAAGCCGTGGATGGGGATAAAGAACCGAGGCCCTGGAAGAAGCGCCGGGGCCCTGCTCCAGCACAGGTGCACGTGTGAAGGGCGGGGGCCCAAGGTGCTCAGGAGGCTGAAGTATCGATACACACGATAACAACGTTTGTGTACAGCAGCATCTCTACAATGGGAAATCACGCTTGCGCACTAGCATTGGTAATCAGTTTTAATCAGGCAAAAGAAAAAAGCCTAATCGCTTCCGCAGGAACTCACTCCTTTCCCCATAGATGTGGTATCTGAAGAGCAAGACACTGCTTCCCTGCTTCGCCCTCACAAACACTTCAATCTAATCATCAGAGAGGCAATCTAGCGCTCAAGATGCATTAAGTAGCAGGAGTTCCTTCACTCCCAAGCTGGGCTCGCTTGGACAAATAGAACAATTAGCAGACATGATAGCTACCAAGCTGTCCCCTAAGGATGCTCTAGGCCCCAAGCATCAACGCCTCTGTTAGTAATTCACTACTCTTGCCTTGTCATCGGCTTCTCTCCTGAAAACTCTGCTCCCAACCAATTCTTAGGGAAAAGGGTGGTATTTCTGGGAGAGGAAGTCAGTGAAGCGAAGGACTCTTCATGCAGTCCTTCTCTAAGCAAAACTTGCTTAACTTCACACTTTCTTGGACCTGCTAGCAGGGAATGCTTCCCCCGGGAAGCTGCCGCTGCAGCGCTGTGTCCCGCCTTACGGACACGCTCCTGGTAGCAAGCCGGCCGAGGCCCAGGACAACGTAACGTGGGCTGCAGGTGAACGTTAAGTTGAAGGCGCCTAGGCGGAAAGCCGCTCCGGCCAAGGACAGCTCTCTGGTCTCCAGCGAAGGTCGCCAGACCAGGGAGCCGGGGACTGCTCCCCCTCCACGCAGAGAGCGCCCGCCCGAGGTCAGCGCGTCCGGCCGGGCCGGGGGCCGCCCGCGGAGGGGGCGGGGCCGTGACTCACGCGGCCGCGCGCCGGGGGCAGCAGCTGCACCTCCGGCCACACGGGGCGAGGGGCTGCGCCCGCCCGCGAGGCGCATGCGCGCCGCCGAGCGGCTCCCCGCTCCCTCCCCGCCCACCCCTCCCTCCTCCCCCACTCCCTCCCCTGCATCCTCGCCTCTCTCCCTCTCTCCTCGCCCGCTGGGTGCTGAAGTTGGGCGGATGGCAGCGAACCGGCTCCGCTAGAAGACCGAGCAGCCCGGCCTCGCGCCCCCGGACGCATCGGTGCGCTGCCCACACCTCCAGGCGACTAGGTAAGATGCAGCCGCTGAAGCCCAGCGGAGCTAAGTAAATGACATCAAAATGTCTGCTTTGCACCAATGGGTGGTTTTTTTCAAGGTGTAGGGGGGCGGTGGAGGAAAGAGGGGGCGGAGAGTGCGCCTGCCGGTGCCCGGCGGGGGAGGCTGTGAGGCGCAGGGTCTCGGCCGGCACCGGCGGGCGGAGCGGGGGCCGCGGTCAACGAAGTTGAATCTCGCGTCGCCTCTGGACTCGGTCCGCTCGCCGCCCTCCAGCTGCTGCGGAGCGGCTGGGCGAGTGTCCTGCCCGCCCCGGGAACCTCGGTTAGGTCTCCGGAGTTCCCACGGAGAGCCGAGCGCCTTCGGGGAACCGGCTGCGAGGGCCGAGGGCGGGGGGACCGCGGGAGACCCCGCGGGGGCGCGAGTCCTGCAGGTTTTTGTGGTTGGGTGGGTGACAGGCGAACGTGAAATCAACAGTCTAGTCGACCGACGGCCTCGGGGACTATTCCATCTCCCCTACCTTTCTTCACCTTTGGAAAATGCACCGTTCAGGTGCGCAAGGTGTTAAGAAAAGGGGACTGTAAAAATGAATCCTGTGAGCGGCGGTGAAATACCTGGGGTGTGTGTGTAGGGGGCGGGGGTCTCTTTTGTTCCTTCCCCTCCCTTAGAGGAAAGCGAGTTCTGTCTCGCGCGGCACGGGGGAGATCGCACGGCTCCGAGGGGGCGAGGACGAGGAACGCCCACTGAGCCGGGGCCGCTGCCCGCTGTGGGCATCCGAGCCTCCCTGGCGGGGGTGGTGGCGATTCTTTTGATTACCGAGGGAATCACAGTTTACTAGCTGCCTCCTCGCCGGCCTCCTCCTCTTCCTCTGCTTGTGCTGCGGCAGAGGCGGGGTGCAGGCACTCGGCCGTTTTCTCCGCTTCTCAATGCAAAAAATGCCGGAGGACTCGAGGATGGCGGAGGGGCAGGGCCGGCCTGGGAAGCCGCTGGGGAAGAGACGCTCGTGGCCGGCGGGAGGCTGCTGGCAGCGCGTCCGGGGCAGCCTGCGCCGGCCGCGGCGTCCCTGGGCTCCCGGAGACCGAGCGGGAGTCGCCCGGCCGAGAAGATGCCCGCGAGCGTGCGGGACCCGCCCTGCGTCCTCCGCCTCCGCCCGGGGCCGGACGCGGCTCACCTGGGGGAATCCTGGTCTCGGAGGACGCTGGCCCTGGCTCCTGGCAGAGTTGTGTCCACCCCCCTGACCTTTCCGAGAAATGCTTCTTTCTTTAAAAGATGCTCTGGAAGGTTTGTCTGGAGAGCTTCACACACTTGAGAGTTGTTTCTTTCTTTTTAAAAAGTGTTTTACCGCGAGGTTCTTCCCATTATGGGATAGTTATCACAAATAATAAAGGGAAATCTGAGCCTGGTTCCCGTCGAGGATAAGCATTTCTGAGACTGGGTGCCGACTGCATTTCCGGCGTTCAGACATCCTGTGATGATGAGCCTTCTGAAAATCATTTAAATGTAGAACAGAGAAATGATTTTTACTTGTGTAGAAGAAAATAATGTTTTTCTCCTGGATTTGTGGCCGGTAGACACTGTAGGTATTAAATAATTTTGAAAAGTGTGAAACGCGTTAAGTACATTGTATTTGTTTCTGAAGTCTGTTGTAGACGACTAGTAACAATTACCACGAAATACAAATCACAGCTCTTGTATCTAAGGAAATGGTGATTTATAGGAATTAATTCAAAAGTACTCTTAGTTTGACCTCTTCCCGTGAAGTAACTATGATTGAGCTATTTTTTTTCTATTAGCGTAACTAACAGTAATTAGCACACTTACCAGAGAGTAGATGTATTCACTATTTTTATGATTATAAAACTTTTACTTAGGGTAAGCCTGGGAGAGTAGTTTACAGTTAGTGAGATGAGAAAACTAGGATTTATTATTACAAAAAGATTGAGTGGTATTATTAATTAAATAAAGTGTATCTCTGTGACTATGACTCCTGATCGCAAAGTCATGAGCGCTCACCTTCCTCCCAAAACTGTTCTCTGAAAGATTAAGAAATCCTCTCATTTGTGGAACAGGCAACATAAGGTGTCTTCATACCCATGATTTCAACCCTTTTTCTTCTGGTTCCTCAGTTACTCCTTGGTGTTTGGGCTCCATAGACAGGAATTAACAAGGAGAGTTCATTTGCTGTCCTGTTCAATCCTAAGGCAAACGGCATTTTCTTCTCAAATAAGTTGTGTCTATAGCTTTAGGGATTTTCCTTGAAGTCCCAGCTTGCTGAACTCATGCCATTGATGTCTACCTCCGTTATCATCCCTATGGGCTTCTTAGACTTTTTCATCATCATCATAAGCATTTCCTAACACTAGGGCAAGGGGCTTACCCATTTGACTGTATTAACAGCCAGGTATAAGTTAACAATCTAAATCTAAATTGATACAAATTCTAACTGGTTCATAGAATAAAGTGTAAGAAAGAATTTGTCTGCTAACCTAAAGCTTCAGAGATAATGCCTTTTGTATTAGAAGTGCATTTGCAGAGATGCCTGGGCTTTCCTGGAGAAGTGAAAAATGAGCTTGGGCCATTGGGTACAGAGCTGAGAAGGAGGGGAATCCACTCAACCACCTTTCTCCTGAGAGTCCTGTTTCTGATAGTTGTCTGACTCTGCTTACTTAACAATAAAGATACTGCACTACCCAGAAGGGCAAATTCAAGGACCATTGTATACCCAGTGATTGAGAATAATCCTACGTGATGTGTATTTTTTCTTACTTGATCTCTAGTTAGAGTATAAGTATAAATGCATTACAGAGGCTTAAAACTGTATGACATTGCTAAGGGCATGTCATAGATTGGCAGAAAAAAAAATGCACTTTTATGGAAAGCTTTTAAAAATAAAAGAATCCGTGGCTGTGGGTAGCCAGGACTTTAAATGTTAGATTGACAGATAGTCCCGCCTTCCCTTTCTCTCCCTTCTCCACTTATCCCAGAAAGACATTGGGATAAGAAGACTGGGATAAGACTCTGACTTCCAAAGAAATGTATTTAGACCATTATTCCTACTATTGTGCCAGCACCTAGCACAACGCTTGGCAAAAGGCAGGTGTTAGATAAATATCTCTTAAATGAATAAATTTTTGCAGAATTCATATGGCTGGAAAAAAATATTTTAAGATCAGAATTGAATGTCTTTGAAAGAGCAGCCATGCTTTTTACTAAGTACACTAGTTTAAGATCCTAAAATTGTGTTAATTGTCCTACGTCTTTGGAGGAACCTACATTTTTTTTTAGCTTTGTCACTCTGTGATTATGCATGTTTTTACTGTAACCTTTATATATTGATTTGTTTCCAAATTATAAAAGCAATATTTGCTTATGTTCAATCCCCTGGAATACAGAAAAATGTATGAAACAGATGACAATTATCTGTGGGTAGTCATGGAGGAATGAACATAAATATGGGGTGAAGTCGACCTTAGTTTGTGTCCTGGCTCCTCCATTTAGTGTTTCTGTTGCTGGTATGTTGGTAATTTTTGAGTCCTGGGCCTCAGTTTCCCAGTCATACAACAAAGATAAAGGGTGCTTGAAGCATCAGTGTAATACAGTGTGTGTAAGGGGCTGCTCATAGTGCCTCGTGTGTACTGAGTGCTCATAATTTTTCCAGCACCTAAAGAACTGCTATTGAAAATACAGAATAGGCCAGGAGGGGTGGCTCAGGCCTATAATCCTAGCACTCTTGGAGGCTGAGGCAGGCAGATTGCCTGAGCTCAGGAGTTCCAGACCAGCCTGAGCAAGAGTGAGACCCCCATTTCTACTAAAAATAGAAAAACAAACAAACAGACAAAACTAGCCAGGCACTTGGCAACTGCCTATAGTCCCAGTTATGTGGGAGACTGAGGCTAGAGGATTGTTCAAGCCCAAGAGTTTGAGGTTGCTGTGAGCTGTGACACCAAGGTGCTCTACTCAGAGGGACTCTGTCTCAAAACAAAAGCAAAAATGAACAAAAAAACTCCACAGAAAATACAGAATAATTTACCACCATTTCCTTTATGCAAATACACCATTGTTTAAAGAATCAAAAGTATGTAGTAGAACCCTATACTTGCTTTTTTAAAGCTAACATTATTTTGTTGCCATTTCTCAAGAACATTAAAATCAACATTTTAATACAATTTAGTGACTGCAAAGTTATTTATCTTACGGCTATCTTAACCTTGCTTACTCATAGTTTCATTTTGGGATTTGTACCCTTATGTCTAGATTTTGTTTGGATATCTCTACTGCAGTTTCTTTCTTTAGGCTTGATTCTTACAACATCGGTTTCCATTGGCCAACATAATGCCATCTTTTAAAAAAATCTTTGGGGCGGCACCTATAGCTCAGTGGGTAGGGCACCAGCCCATACATCGAGGGTGGTGGGTTTGAACCTGGCCTGGGTGAGCTAAAACAACAACAACAACAATGGCAACTGCAACAAACAAACAAAAAAAATAGCTGGGTGTTGTGGCATGCACCTGTAGTCCCAGCTACTTGGAAGGCTGAGGCAAGAGAATCACTTAAGCCCAAGAGTTTGAGGTTGCTGTGAGCTTTGAGGGCATGGCGCTCTACCAAGGGCGACAAAGTGAGACTCTTTCTCCAAGAAAAAGAAAAAAATCTTTGCTAACTTGATGGGGGAAAATAATACTTTTCATACTTTTATTTCATTGGTAACTAATAAGTTTGGTTACTTTTCAACACGCATTGAGCAGTTTTTTTGTCTTGGAGGATGACTTGTTTAAGTCTTTTCCCCATGTTTCCATTGGTATTCTAGTAACTTTTTCTGATTTGCTTGAGTGCCAATATTAATTTTTTTAAGGGAAAAGCAAAGAGAGAAGGAAATGTTTCATGTCCAGGACTACAAAGTTCATTGTGGCTAACCCAGAGCAGCTGTGCGAGCCGCAGGCCAGAGCTGTCAAGGTGTCATCCTGAGGTGCTGCTTTGCTTGGGCTTTCCAGCTTGCACAGTGCCTTCTAGAAGTTCAGGATCCACAAACGGTTTGCACACAAACACCTTACTAGGAGAAGCTTGTGCGTGAAGCATTCCCAAATTTTCATGGATTGCTTCTCCGAGTTGCCAGGGTTATGGGAGGACTTTTCGGCTTTCCTGAAATAAGTGGGTTTGAAAGAAAGAAGGAAGTAGATGAAGGTCCAGGGTACATCAACTGTGATTTCTCATCAGAATGAGATCAATTATGCTTAATTGTAAAACTATGTCAGGTTGGAATCTTATCTGAAATTTAACGTGACAAGTTTAGTTTAATGATTTAAAAGGTAGGAATTTAATCTGTTGCCTTAATGAATTCTGTATTTATAATGTTTCACCTGATTCTGTGGCCTCATAAGCTCCTGGTTTTGACTTTTTTCAGTTCTATGGCTTCTGGAAAATTTGAATTCAAAGTTTAATTATTTAGATTGGGAAATCTATAAAGTTCTTAGATATTGGACAGCCTAGAAAATATAATTTTTTTAAATTAAGAATTAATTTTGGGCACTGCCTGTGGCTCAAAGGAGTAGGGTGGGTGCTGGCCCCATATGGCGGAGGTGGCAGGTTCAAACCCCAGCCCCCGCCAAAAAAAAATAATAATAATTTTATTATTTTTTCTTTTTTTTAATTAAATCATAAACACATAGATCATGTATACATTAATGCATTTATGGAGTACAATGTGCTGATTTCATATAGAATTGGGAACGCTTACACCACACTGGTTAATATATATCTCGTCTCATTTACTTAGTTATTATGTTAATACATTTATACTCTATCAGTGATCCTTGTTTATTAAATATAGTAAAACCTTGACAATTCAGAATTAAGGAGTCTACAATATATGATGATAGGAGGTCCTTATAGGAGAAGCAGTGAGCTGTGATTAAAAATAAAATCTCCTAAGAGTAAATTATAAATGTCTTACCACAAAAAATAAGTGAGGTGGTGGTTATGTTGATCAGCTTGATTTAAGCATTCCACATTATATATTAAATCATCACATTGTGCCCCACAAATGTATATAGTTATGATTTTAATTAAAAATTAAATTAAAAAAAGAAAATCTCATTTCAAATAGAAATGGATTTGAATTTTTATTCTACTATTTACTAGATGTGTGGGCTTTTTTCGTGAAATTATATAAGTATTTCAGACTTAGAATTCTAGCGTGAGTAATAAACATCTAAAGTCTCTCTGAATTTATTAACTTTGTTATGTGAGGTTGTTTTTAAAATCCCTGTGTCAGTAAATATAATTTTATTATAGGCAATGAGTGTGGTTCACAAAGCAAATATTTACTTCCTTATCTTGGGTTGTAGGCTTTTCACAGTACAGTACCTGTTGATTGACTATTGAAATACACAGGTTATAATTCAAGAGCCGTGGCATTGCAATAAAACAGATACAACCCAGGGGAAATTATGACATAATGAGATGAACAGGTAAGTGTTTATTTCATTTCTTCAATTATTTCAAAACTTCCTGATGGCAAAGTGACTTAAACACAGTGAAAACTTTTCTATTAAAGTTGACAGCCCTTTCTCTAATCTCAGTGAAAAGTGGGGACTTGTTTTTCAGTGTATTGTGAACTCACATTATCCAGTGTAGAGATGTTACGACTCAAATTTGGCTCTGGGTAGACCATGTCCTTGTCCTCTGTTTCCCCAGTTCTCCTTTGTCAAGATTCAGTTAATAAAAATTAACAAATATTTGAAAGTCTGCTATATGAAAAGCAGCAGTCCATACGATTTAATTTAGATAATGTAGAAGAGCATAAAAAAAATCTTGGAAAGAAAGAAATTTTAAAAACAAAGAATGTCATGTGGCCGAAGGGGCCCAGGTTGTATATTTAGCCCAGGAATTTCGCCTTCACCTTTTTTGTGCCTCAGTATCATTATCTGTAAAGTTGAAGCCAATTTTAAAATGTTGAAGGATTAAATGAAGTTATGTCCATCACATGCTTCAGATATTGGCAATCGTTATGTAAGTGTGCAATCCTGTACTAAATAATGAAATAGAAGCAACATTGCGTAGACAATATGTGCTTGAAGGGATTTTAATTTCTTGCCAGTATTTGTCTTAACTAATGGGTCCTTATTAATGTTGAAGTTGACCATGTGTTTCCTGCATTATCCTTTCCAGACTAGCTTCTTTAACCAACCTGTTAAATCAACATTCGTTTATTTATAAACATTTTTGAGCACTTACTAGGCACTAGACTCTGTGATATGATTTTTGGATGTAAAGATTAATTTATATCCCCCTTTCCATAGGGAGTTCCATAAGCTTCTTCTACTTATTATTTTGCTTTTATCTGGTGGGTACTGGTTATTCTGAGCTTACATGTCATAATTAAATACAACCTGGGAGTAATGAGCAGGGATTTCCTTAGGATTTAACAGTATAGGCTAATTGATCTCAAAAATTAGGAGCTTCTACTCCTAAAGTTCATACAAGATGCCAAGCCGAGACTCAGAGGCAAGGAGGAAAGCAGAAGGGGGATCACACCTGTAATCCCAGGGAGGCTGAGGCAGGCTGATCGCCTGACCTCAGGAGTTTGAGACCAGCCTGAGTGAGAGTGAGACCCCCCCCCCATCTCTAAAAATAGCTGGGTGTTGTGGTGGGCACCTGTAGTCCCAGCTATTCCTGAGGCTGAGGGAAGAGGATCACTTGAGCCCAAGAGTTTGAGGTTGCTGTGTGCTACAGTGCCACGGCACTCTACTGAGAGCAACAGAGTGAACTCTTTCTCAAAAACAAAATAGAAAAACAACCTTTACCACAACATGAACACAACAAAAGCCTGAGGCATAACCCTCTTTGTGAACCTCACCCACCCATTCCCTTCATTAAAGTAAAAAAAAAAAAAAAGAAAAGGCTACAGAAATCTCCACTATGCCTTTTACCCCTCCCCCCCTTAAAGGCTACACTGGGTGGTCATCATAATGTAACTTCAAGTATTCTAAAATGTTGACGTAGGGGATGAACAAAAGGGCAAGAGCTATATCCCCACCCTTCCTTAGAGTCCACATTTCCCTTAAAATAATAATGCTTTAAATTTTTTCATTATACTGTTGGAGTTCCATCTTTAATAACTATCTTATAATACAGGACATTGACCCAAAACTCAGAATACTCTGTTCAGGTTTAAAACACACACACAACACATGCACACATATTTGATTTTGAGAAAGAAAATCATCTTCAACATTAACTTGTTAAAATCACTAGGATAATTTCTAAATCTAACAGATTTATCCTGATCTAGGAAGATTTTGTATCATTTGCAAAATCAGGATAAAGCCTTCAAATCCTTTCTAGCAATAACTGCCTAACCATGGAAATGAAAGACATTGGCATTATGAATGAATTAACTTGGAAGTAAGCTCAACCCTCATGGCAGCTACTAAATTTAACATGCCTGTCATTAAACCACTGACTGGGCTGTTAATAAGTAACCATGAGTGCTAATTCGAGGTTTGCACCTATTTCTTTCTCAATTTATTTCTTAGCACTACCATGCAGCATTTTACCTGTGACCTGTGAGTTTAGTATGATCAAGATTTACTAGATAAAAGCAAAAGAAAAAGCTGAACATCTTTTATGAGGACACTAAGGTATAGACATGGTGTAAAGCAATACAGTAACCTGTATAATTTACAAACTGTTATGACTAACTGCTGTACTGTGAATTGAAGTATTAAATACCCTAATGTGAATTGAAATAGTAAACGCTCCATTGTGAAAGGGACTATTAACATTTTCTCTACCGACTGTTTGGGTGAAGCTTGACATTTGATTCTCCCCTCTTTTTATTATTATTAATATTAGCAGCAGTAGTATTTCTAAATAGATAAATAGAGGCAGAAAAAGTATTAGTTATTTTAGTACATCTGAAAGTTCACAGAAAATCTTTTACATAATTTTAAGCCATTTAAATACTTGTTGCTGAAATTTAAAACATATCAAGAACTTAAATGTTAAATCTGTCGGGAAAAAAATGCTACTGTTTTATTCTTTTCTGATAGTCAGGGATAAATCGTGCTGACTGTCATATCTTTGCTAGTTAATGACTAAATAAGTTGGCACTTTTGATCCGACTATTAAAGCCCATGTTTTCTTCATGTAGTCATGTCAATTTTCACTATTGAAGAAACATTTTAGATGGTACTGCCTTTAGTTCAATTCAGTGCCTAATGAATTGACCCACCTATGTTTATATGAGTGATGGATTTAGTTGAAATATATATTTACATGTAATTTTAATACAGGAAGCCAAGAGATAGAGAAATCCTTTATACACTAGATATAGTCTCCAAAGCTTGAGATTTTGAGAAGATGATTTTTTGTGTCAACGTATGCATACATATGTGTGCGTTTGCTATGATAGTCATGGGTTGAAAGCAGGTTACAACTGGCATGATGCCTATGTGATTATGGGCAAGTGTACAGGAGAAAAGGGTGCATACTTTATAATGCTGGGGGAGGTACCAGTGAGATGAGAAAGAAAGGCAAGGGAAAAGCAGGAAGGCTGGACTCAGAAAAAAAAAAAAAAACTATGAATTTTACACTCATTATAATCTTAAATTAAATTATCACCCAATACATTGTTATGTAATTCTGCTGTGTTATGTAACCACTTCCAGTTTCATGGATTCATGTGACCTATTCTTAAGAAGGTAATTTTTTTCCCATTCAGTAATTTCATTGACTGAACATCTGAGTAATGCAAGTGGGGTTTCATGAGGTAGAATTCCATTAAATAAATGTTAATTCTGGGAAGGAAAACAGACGTAAAGCCCTTTTCTTGACCTGACATAGTCTATATCAAACAGTTAAAAATTCTTGTAGGTGATACCAAAATTCAATCACATTAATAAAAAAAAATCTATTCCAAGTTTTTCTGTTTAAGTACATCTATTTTAAGTCCATCTTATGGAAAATCAATTATATTTTTGTGATGCAGAAACCTGTATGTGTTGCTTTAAAATACCAGCAGTGCATAAATGTGCATGCTACACTTTGTTTTACTGAGCAACAGGGCAATGCGGTGACTTAATGTCTAAAGTATTTATTAAGACTTTGAGGGCGTGGCAAGCGTGCTTGGAGAAGCTCGTCCACTCATTGCCACTGAAATTATTTTTAAGAGAATGTAGATTGATGGTTTATTAGATTCACTTACTGAAAGTGGTTACTCAGTACGGCTGCTGATGGCAGCTAATATCAACCTTGACACTTGGTGTGCTGACCTCTGAGCACCGGCCCCAACAGAGTTTTAGTCTGGTTACGTTTCAGGGTAAAAGAAGGAGTTCATGCCTGAAAGAAGAGCCCAGCGAGTACAGCCTAAAAAGCTAAATTAGAGACAGGTGGAAAGAAAGGCAAGCAAGAGAAGTCTCGTAGGGCTGAATTTTCAAGAGTTTACATTACAATTCTGACCTTTTTTAGCTTCAGCTACTTATCGGTTTCATTTCTTCTGTCTTCTATCTCTTTATTCCTAATTAATACACTGTGTAATTGAATCTCTACTCTGTTAACTGGGAACGGTAAAATTAAATAAGGGTATAGCCAAGTCTCAAGGAGCCTAAAGACTGAAGAGAGATCTGTATGTAAATTTGTATTATTATTACCTTCTAGGAGAGAAATAAAATGTGGTGAGAACCCAGGAACTGGATGCTGAATTTAGATGGCCAGAACAGGATATGGTAAAAACTTCACAGAGGTTGTAACAGTTTCTCGGGTGATTGAAAGATAAAGATTTGACAGGCCAAGAAAGGCCTTCTAGGCTCAAAGACAGTGTAAATAAAGATAGGCTCACAGGAAAATTAAAAATATACTCTGGCACAAATTTCAAAAGCGTGTCGTACACACAGAAAATCACAGGATGATGAGGCCAGAAAGAAGATGCATATTCTGCCAGGCGTTAAGATGAAAGTGAGAAGTTGGACTTCTCCTAAATCAGCCAAGGGTGGGACTGAAGCTGTATAAATGGGGTTCCAGGGTGAGCTCTGTGGACTGGAATGGGCACTTCATCGGGTCTGCACAGAGGTAGTGAAGGGCAATGGGAACACCACAATCTCAGCCTGAACTGAGAAATCACAAAGAGCTGAACCCATGGATCCCACTGGGAGAAGATGATGTGAGAAAATGTTCAAGTCAGAACCTTCTGGACCGGTGAACGGAGAGATTTAAAAGGTGTAACAGGAGCCATAGAGCTAACAGCCAGGTTTGCAGCCTGTGAATCTGAGTAATAAAGGTGCCATTAAGACATGGATAAGCCAAGCCCTTGAAGGGGTTAGTGAGGAAGTCAATTGAGTTCAGTTTGGGAAGGAGTGTGCTGTAGCCATCAGAGGTCTGGCAGACTCTACGCAGGCTGTTGATGAAAGAGCCTTGGGGATATCAGTTGATTCAGTAGGAAGCGGGAGGCATAGCTTGTCACTAGTGCTCCAAAGTGTCCAGAATGAAGTTGGTGACATTCTGTTCTATTCTGCGTATTCAAAATCACAATAAATGTTATTTTGGATTTATTCTAGATACCATGTTTAGATGTTAGGAATAGAGATGGTAAAATTAGCTTACAAAATAAAGGTAATTCTTGTGAGAAATGATTGGAAGAATTTGCACTTTCTTAACCTGAGCTACAGTGGTTCCCCTGGAGAATATGTCTTTCACCATTTGGAGAAAAGCCAGGGGAAATAATTAGACTAATTCTAAAAGTCTCAGTGATAAAAGGAAATAATAAAAGCACATGGTGATGTTGTAAAGAGGTAATGTGTGCATTGCCCTGGCACACATTTGCCACTCAGAGTAACTTAGCTCTTATTGTTACTCTTAGGAATGGCACACAAACCAGCGGACTAACATCATAGACAGAGATTTTGCCATCTTACTGGAATGACTTTTTAATAGTCATAGTGGGCCCGTTAGGTGAGCTGCCTTGAAAGGGGATAAGTTTGCTTTCACTGGGAGAGTGCGTGCTGGACAAGTGCCTGGCAGAGGTGTCATGGAAGAGATTTACAGAGCGGGAGGGCCAGTGAACTATAAGCCTCGTTGTAACTCTGTGGCTCAAGTGCTTCCAGAAAAATTGGAATGCGAACCTAAGAGAAAGACTGGAGCTAGAAATAACATTTGAAAGCATTTTACTTACAGGTGACAGAACTGGGAGATGGCCAAAGGAAAAGGAGCAAAAAGCAAATGAGAACACAGAGTAGAAATTTGGAGCATATCTGCAGGAACGGACATTTAGAAAGAGAGGGAAACTGAAAATACACACATACATGTAGCATGTATACTTTCCATGCAAACACACACACACACATATATATGTGTGTGTATACTTATACATACAATGATCAGAATGAAAAAAAAAACAGTGTTACAAAGAGAATAAAGATACAGCAATATGACATAAAGCCAAGGAAGTGGAGATTTTTTTAACCAATTCTATTCATATGTATATTAATCTTCCAGAGAGGATAAGAAGAGGTTTGAAAAGGAAGATCACCTGAGTTATGTGGCAGAAGGGTGAAAAAAATCGGAACCAGGGTGACACATCAGATTTTGCAATGAAGAAGTTACTTGTGATTAGAAAATCCTTGTGATGAATGATTTATACATCATCTATTTCCAGAAGGTTTGAGGCAGCTTAAATAAAAGCAAGTTCACACAGAACTTGGAAATGGAAATGAAACAAAATATAAAGAAAAGAAGCCACAAAGAGAAATAAATGGAGGGGGAGGGGTGTATGTACCACAAAACCTGGATGAGATTGTTACTGTCGTGGAAATACTTCCCTTAGCTCCGAGGTTCCTGAAACAAGATAAGAGGGTTGTGAGACAGTTTACCTGTAACTCATTGGTTAATAAAAGAAAACAGCTTTTCCAGAAGAATTTTTATTTCTTGGCACTGAATTGTATGAAGAGTATATCCCATGATTCTTAGATGAGACAGTGGCACTAATGTGCCAACAGTGGTTCTGCTGAAGATGCAGGCTGGCTTTGAATCACTGTTTCTTCTTTAAGCCCTTGAACATCAAGTGTGGGATTCTGAGATGAAATCTGTAAAAACCACACAGTAATATTTCTTATAAGCAGACACTGGTTGGGCATCGGAATACTCCTGAGTCTGAAAAATCAGCATATGAAAAATCAGCAGTGGGGAAGAGGACAGGGTGTTTCCGGATCGGGGGAGAGAGCACCCCTCACCTTGAAACGTCAGGTCTTTTGCACTTGATGCTTGTCAGGACTCATCATTTGTTCCACCTACCAGATTCTGCTCATCTTTTAAGTTTTAGATCAGATGTCAACACTTCAAGGAGACCATTGTGAGACTGTCTACCGTGGTTCCTTTTTTATTCTTCCTCCTATCCATCACTATCTAATAATCATCAATTTTATTTATTTCATAGCATTTACTATTTTAAATAACAGTAGAACCTCTGTCAGTGGACCTTATAAGGCGCTATAACAGACTGGTCAACATACAGAGGTGGTCAGCATAAGGAACTAAGGCCCACTGTACTGATAGGTACATGTGGTGCATGTCCAGTCTGTGAAAATTAGGTCAACTCAAAGAGGTGGTCAGTGAAGGGAGATGGTCCACTATGGAGGGTCAGTCTCCCTATCCCACAAACTGGAAGGGAAGTTGGCATACCAGACAGTGCTGGGAGCAGAGCAGGGGCTCAGTATGGCAGAAGAATGAGTGTTTGTGTATGGAAAAGAACTCAGCTCTTAGTTTTGTGGCAATGAAATAGGATGGTAGTATTAGAATTGGAGTAAATTCTCCCTAAAATGTTAGCTAAGATGAGGATTCTGATTATGATATCGATTACAATCTTGTCCTGGGAACTTCAGAAACTCTGGGGCTTGGAGGAAGAACACAGCTTCTCTGTACACATTTCTGTCCACCCACAGGGAGCAGGGGTACTAATATGAATGATAAATTCATAAGTATTCATTGATCACGCTTATAAGACAAGACACCCAAATAAAAAGACTAGAGTCCTGCATTGGGGAAAACCCCTCTTACTGGACAATCCGTTTGCATTTCAAAGACAGTCTTCAGCTGGTCAGTCACGTGATCTCCTTTAGTGACTCTTCCTCCTCCAACAGACCCCCTCATTGGATTAAAATTTGTGCTTGCATGAGTGTTTGTGTGTGTTCGTGGTAAAGAATGCATCAAAATTGCCTAAAATATAAATAAAGTAGTTGACAAGCAAACAGAAAAGCAGTGGTGCGAGTGGAGAGAAGCTCGTCAGAATTAAAAAGGAAACTAGAACCAGGACAGTACCAGCCTGGAGAGAGACGAGGATGTGAGCCAGACAGCACTTGGAACATAGACTAGTTAGCGAGAGCTCTGGACACAGGATTAACTTCAGGAGCAGTAATGGCAGCCCAAGGTGGGTAGCAGAACCTCAGCACTTTTTCTTAACATTGACTTTAAAGAGCTAAGCTTATTGCTCTTGAGAAGCAAAATTATCATTAAAGAAGGATCAGGAAAATGGCCATGGAGCTTCCTGCAACCTTAGTTTTATGTCTGGAGAAGCTTAAAATGTCACCATATTAAAATACAAACAAATCTTAGGAAACTAAATATAATTCTTATGGATTTGTTTTGTTTGTTTGCTTGTGTACTTGTTTGCTTTTAAGGTGAGAGCCTCTTGTTTGGAAGAAATTTTGATCATTTCGGCACCATGTTGGGCTTTGCCTCCAGGCTCCAGGAGCTCAGTGTGCAGTTTAGAAATAGTGGAATTTCCCCAAGGTTGTGGACCAGCAAAAGATGTTTAGAATCGTAGAGCTTAGTGAGTTCAAAAGGCACCTTGAAACTATCTGAGTCCACAAAAATACTGGGTCCTTTTGTCCGTCATCTCCTCATCTCCAACATTTTAACTCATAGCCAGAAGGAAAATGTGAGACAAATATTATAAATTCATTTTTCTCAAATGGTTTTCCTTAAAGCATCTGAAATGACAAAAAATGCTCCCACCTTAGAAAGAGACAGATTAAAAAAATACTCAATCTAATTCTCCTTGTGAGCTGAATGAGGAGTTTTGATCTTAATATTGACTATATTACTTAGTCCATTAACCAGATGTTTGACTTTTAAAGCAAACAGGTACACAAAGAATTTTCTGCTTGTAATGTGTCAAAATTGTTCCACAAGAAGATATGCAATCTAGTGAATTTTGCCTTTGTGTAATGAACAAAAGTAAATTACCGTATTTGACCAGGTAAGACTGGATACTCTTTAAAAGTGGAGATGAATGTTAAAAGGACAGATAATCACTTTACAGACTCATGGGGGATGTATTCCTGCAAATGCAAATAAGAAATAAGGTAGATTTTCAGATACACTCCATCTCTTATTTGCAGGCAGATCAGTAAACTGTCCTTCAAAAGTGGGGGGATAAACAGGAAATTGAAGTTCAGATAATAAAAATGAAAAGAAAATTGGTGTTTAGCTACAGATCTTTCAAACCGTAAAGCAGGAATTAAATTCATCTTCTGCAGTGTTCTGTTGTTTGTTTCTAATTCCACTGCATATGGCTGTTATAGAAATAGTCTGGGAATGAAGGGTAAGTGAATTTGGGGAAAAAATTATAACTAAAAGGGATTCAGGCTGAATTTGTGTGTGTGGCACATCCATCCCCTGTGGAGGAAAATAGGTATTTTGCAAATTGCTCTAGGATATGAACGCATGGTTTACAATTATATCATCAGTGAAGCAGTATTTCCTAAAAGAACTCATTTAGAGCAATCTGAGTCCCCCTTTCACCTGTGACTTTTATCTTCCATAATGGCATGCACAGTAAAGGATGGCTTTGTTTTAAAGGATAGCACTGAAGCAGGAATTTCACTTTTAGCAAATAGTTATTAAGCACCTACTATGTGTCAGCTGCTGTTCTGGGAGATTCAGATTTACTAGAGAACAAAATAGAAAAAAATACCAGCACCAATGAGGCTTCTGTGCTGGATCTTTGAGGTTTTCTATTGGCTCTTAGAGGACCATGAGGGGTCCTTTGTAGAGTACGACTACCAAGTTTTTACATATATATACTCTATGCCCAAAATGAATATACATGTTAAGAAAGGAAAAAACTATTATTACTGGTAACAAGTCACGTTGAATGCCTCTTGTAATTGCAAAAGTCAAACATGACTTTAGTATTACAAATTTAGTATAGCTTTTTCCTTTCTTAAAATGTGTATACATTTCTGGCACCCTCTGTATATAGCATATAGACGTTTATTCTTACATTAGGTGAAAATAAGTAAGGATGAATGAGGCAGTGCTGAAGATGCGATCTTATCAGGTTGGACTGTACATAGACAGTTTTGACTTTCTAATTCTTTAAAAACCTGATGCGACTTAGTATTACTCCATTTCAAAGCAATAAATTAGTATATTAATTGCAGTTCAGAAAGAATTGGAATGAGAGGCCAGTGGCAGAAGAATGCCTTCTCTCGTTCAAAGAAATCTACGGCTCATAGGATCTAGAGTTCTGGGCATGACGGGGAGAAGTGAGCTCATTTTTCTTAGTCTAGAAATCTGACATCCCTCCAGGAATTTCTTGGGAATGAATTGCCTGTTTCATCCTCATCCCCTAGCTGTTTCTTGCACTTGCTTGCCAAACTTGTTTCCTAGTATTCTAGGCTCTGAGATAGAATTCAGAGAATTTAGACGATAAGAAAATTTAGATCACATTTAATAGAGGTAGAAAACCAAAAGATGTATGTTCCCAAATTTTGTATTTAGGCAGTAACATAGGGACACAATTTTATTTTGTCTAAACTCTTGAGAAAATTATGTATGGAAGGTGTATAAAGTGCACAGCCAGAATGGGATGAAATGAACAGAGAGGCAGGGGCAGCTTAAAATGAGGAACAAGGATGTGGAACTGTTTTGGGGGGTGGGAGGAAAGAGGTATTTTGTAGATTGCCCTGGGATATCAACTCACAGTTTACAATTATATCGTCAGAGAAGCCATATTTCCTGAAAGGACTCATTTGGAGCAATCTGAGCTCCCATTTTACCTGTGATTTTTATTATTCATAATGGCATGCACAATAATGGATGGCTTTGTTTTCAAGGATGGCACTGAAGCAAGAAATGATGAATTATCAGGAGCTGTTAGGGATTTGATTGTTGCCAAGGGGAAATGAAGGAAAAGAATCTGAATGCATTCCAAGAAAATATGTAATGATAGCTAATGCTCCAGTTGGTATTTTATTTGTTTTGAAATGTTGGACTTGGAGAAAGCATTGCCAGTACTCCACCACAACTTGCGATATTTAAGGTAAAACAGAGCAAGTGATATTTTTACAGCTGAGATTTTGAAATATTATTTTTTAAAAATTTCTGTGTCGTTTGCATGGAATTGAAATTTTATTATCGTCGTACCTGATATAATAGAAAATATAGACTCTAAGACGTTGGTTTCCTACTTGAAATTTCTTTTTAGAAACAGTATTCATTACTGAATTCATTTAGTTTGGCTTGTAAGAATAATTAAAGGCTTCGTAGTGAAATGATGATACGTTTAAATAAAATGTTATTAAATTTGTATTAAACTTGTTTTCTGACACTTCAGCTGTAGCTAAAATGTTAGGTGTTTAGAGAGAACATGACACTAGTGATTATGAATACTGAGCTACTAAAATGTTTATTTAATCCAGAGATGACATCAGGGGAACTGAGTTCTGGTACTAGCTGCAGAAGTGTGCAGGGGACTTATGAATCTTAGCATGACAGAGAATTGAATTAATGTCATCAGGACACACGTGATGGTTCCCATCAGTGATTCAAGGTTGCCAATCAACCGTGAACCCAGTTGCCTTATAAGATGGTGAATTCCCGCTCCCTGAAAGAAAAACTCCAAGTGCAGCTCCTGCATCATTCAAGGACCAACCTCTTCATCCTTTTTTCCCCACCCATTCCTACTTGCAAAGTCCAATATGCTTACCACTAGAAAATGGATTCTAATTTGCCACTTCTGTTGTGCCTTTGCTCAGACTGTTTTCAGCCTAGAATGCTGTACCTGTTTCCTTCATTTTTCTAGATCCCGACCATCCTTTAAAGTCTAAGCTAAAGTCCTAAGACCTTTATGAATCCTTGTCTGGCGACCTCCTAGTGATCTCTCCCTCCATTGAAACTGCCTGCGTCAGAACAATGACACTTGTGTTCTCGTCGTCTTCTCCGTGAGTAAACCCTTCTTCTGTCCCTACTTTTAGCAAGGGGTGGCATCTGTGCAGTCACCAGGAGTCAGGCCCTGCTCAAGTGTAAACCGTGTAACTGAGGCTCCACCTGCTCTGCATGGATTCACGCCTCCACCCCATTTCCCCATTCCTGCTCTCCCACTCACCATCATCCCCGGGCCTGGACACTGCAGGAGCCTTCTCATGGTCACTCAGCTCTCCATGCCCTCCAGTAGGTGCCAGGGTGACCCAGCATGTGACTCCTGTGCCACTGTACGCTCTGCCAGCATGCAGCATCTCCCCACCACCTACAGGATGAAACCCCCATGCTTTTGTGCTGTGGCTCCCCTGATTCCTCCCTGCCTGTCTGTCCCAGGTTGCTGCCACCTCTCAGACACCTCTGGAATGTTTTATTTGCCTCTATCCATGTGGAAACCCTCACCTTATATATTCTTTCAGTCTTCAGTCCTGATACTATTTGCAGTGATGCTATCCCTGACTGCTGCTGGCATGACCACGATTCTGGGCTCACTCCCCCCGCTGGTGAGCTCTTGGTATAGACCTTTGTGATTTCATGGCTGGGTTATAAGCTCATTGAGCTTGGTGACTAAGTCTTTTTTAGGGAGGTGGTGTGGGGGAGTTTCTTAAAATGCTAAGCACAAATAATAGGTTTCCAATAAATATTTATTTATCAGCCACGCATAGAGCTGAAAGCTTACCTGTCAACACTCTCCAGAAAAGGCCATGTTTTGTAACACAGTAATAAGATAGTTAGAGCAACATCTGTGTGCTGGGTAGCCCGAGATTAAATTGGACTGATGGAGTAGACGTATTTGGGATGTTGAGGACAGAAGTATTGAACCCAACCAGATTCCAGAATCATGAGACTGCTTGGCCCAAGGTCATTGTTTTGTTCTGAGTAAATCCCTAAATCCTGACACTGGCTGGCAAGGCCTGGGTGATCTTTCTTTGCCTTCCACCCTGTACCTGTCCGTACTCCACCTTCCACTGTCCCACTTTTTCTCTCTGCCCTGGTCACCCAGCCTCTTACCTTCTCACACAGTGGGCCAGGTCATTCCTAGCTGGGCAAAACAAATTGCATTTTTTTTTCTTTACTCAAATGTCACCTTTTTAGAGATGTCTTCCTTAACAATTGTTTAAAATTGTAAAATTTCTCCCTTCTCTCTACTCCACCTGCCTTGTCTCTCTCCATAGCACTTAGAAGTTTCATGTAATTTTTATGTCTTTAATTCACTACTATATCCCCGGTACTAAAACCAAGCCTAGTTTGCAGTAGCCGTTCGGTAAATATTTGTTGAATGGATCAATGAATCCATCTGACATGTGTAATAGTTCTTCTTATGTATTCTACAGATAAATTTCTCTTTGAATTATCTTTATGTCTATGATCTAATTTCAGATCTGGTCATTGGTTAATGTCTGACCTGAGTTAAACACACTCTGGATTAGGAGTCATTTATCTTGGGTTTCACTCCTGGCCCTGCCATTTTCTAATTATGTGACCTTGAGTGAGTCGTTCAATTTTCCTAGGCCAAGTTATTCACGTTTGGAAAACAGGCCTAATGATACCTAGTGAATGATTAGGAGTTTGACAAACGTGTCAGCAACTATACAGTCCTATAAGCACATTACTTGGGAACTGTTTTTATCTACTATCTGTGTACACAATGAAAGACACAACTTGGCATTATGAAGACCTTGAACTTAATAGTCAAATGGATACGGATCTGAATCTTGTCTCTACCCACTCACTATTAGTCCTATGACTGAGAACCCTAGTGTGATTCTTTTTCTATAAATAAGTAGGATATCTTATCTCAGAATTTTTTAAAATATCGAATGAGGTAATATGCCATGTTGCAACAATTCCAAGATGCACATTTTTTCACATTTCAACATTTCAGAAATCAAGATGCATTTTACAGTCCATGGTGTCTCCAGTTCAATGAAATGTGGCATCCACTTCAAAGCTTTTCTATGTGAAGCAGGGAGGTAATTACAGTTTAGAATTTTTCAGGTCACTCTGACAATTTTAAGATATTTGCCTCTCTTTCCCTACTGGGAAAAAGTGGCTTCTGATGAATAATGTTAAAGAGGTGAAGTTTGTCTTAGAATGCCTGGTAGCCCTTATTTTGTGGTTGGTCTTTAAAAATTTTTTTTTAACTTTATCCCAAAGAAAAGAATTGATACATTTTAAAAGCATGAACAACAAAGTAAATTGCTCAGTTTGTTTGCTCTTAATAAGAGGAGGAAACTTGGTTTCTCTGAGTCCCTCTAAGTGTGTCTTCTGTAGTTCGATTTCCACTTTCTCTTGCCTTTGGCTCCGTCACAGAGGACAAGCATAGGAGGATATCCTGGCAACCTTGCAGCTGCACTTTAACATAATACGGTTGCTAGGAGAGAAGGACAGTAGCAGCTCTCGAGAGGAAGTGTGGCTCTGCTATCCTGGAGGGGCCTGTGGCTGTGGCAGAAGCCAGCAACTCAAAGCAGCAAGCTCCACCCTGGCTTCTGCTGAAGGGCATGCAAATGTAACATTCTGTCAGGCCCTTGGTCAATTGTGGCAATAATTATGGCCCATTTGAAATGAATTATAAACACAACGGGAATAAAAAAGTTACTACTGAAGGAGTCATTGTAAAGATATGAAACATCTGAGCCCATTATCCCTTAACCACTCTTCTATTAAACTGAAACTATAGTCTAGCAGAAGGTCATCACTAAAATATTATATCCTCCCATGTGTCTTGTGGCTCGTTGTAGCGTCTCTGGTTTTCAGTTAGCAAAATTCGAGAAGAATAACTGAAGAGTACCGTGTAGGTTATTGTTAAGAAATTCTACGTTCATTAGCCCAGTTTTTTGTTGCTGAGTGATAAAATTATGAGATGGATATAATATACTTCCATAATGGTTTTCTGTAGCACAGGCTCATTGTACAGTTCGTTTTCATTCATTCAGCGTTTCTGGCTGAGATTTTTTTCCAAGTCCCAGCCACTGAATATCAGGGCAATGGCTAAAAATAAATATTTTAAGATAGAATGCATAAAACAAGACACATACACAGTGGAAACAGAACGTCTAATGTTTGTGTTATGCTTTTTTTTGAAGAAGACACCAAAATGCTTTGGTCTCAGCCCTTATTAGCATTTGAAAGGAAGTAATATTCAGAAAAAAAAATATTTGGAGGATCCATCCACACAGGCCAAGCCTGAGTTGGCAACTGTGGTTAGGTTTCTCCATGGGCACAGGGGGGCCTGGAGGAACTCTAAGGGATCATCTCTGCCTATGTCATGGTCAGTGTTACAGCCACTGGCATGAGATAGCCTGTCGAAGGCAGCAAACTCCGTTTTCTCTCCTACCTGTTTTCATTATGTGTTTTATGGGTGGACAAAATCAAGTATGTTGCAGTCGCGTCTAAGGCTTCATCTACCCCGTTCCATATCTGCCCTTCTCAGAGTGAGGCATGTGATTCAGTGTGTCTCCTCGCAAGGTATAAGGCCTGTCAAGTTCAGCCACCCTCATTTTTCCTTTCTCTAAAGAATTGGTTAACCAGTTGACCAGGGAACTGGGAAACGCTGATACTGCCTGAGTTTTAAACTTTCCACCTTAGATCTGAGTATTAAAAGGTGGTGATATCAGTTTCCACTTGGATGTGCTTCCATCCTTCCAAAATAAAAAGTGGCATTGGGTTCCAGGGTGACACGGGCATGAGCTAGCAGGGAATGCAAAACATTGATTAATAAAGATCCCTATGGGATAAAAAGTTCTGATAAAAGTGATTATTCTACTCCTTCATAGCCGACATCACACCCACAGGCATGTGAAAACTCCAGAAGTACTCTGAATGTTCGGATAGGTTCACAGACACACATGCACGTTATGCTCCTAATTTTACTTGACTTGGGGGATATGTTCGCCTGGTTAGAGAAAAACTGGAGGCATGTGTGTCTCTGGCCTGTCACATAACCTCTCCTCCTGCTGGTGTGCCGTTAGAGTCTCTGACACCATCATCTGGGGTCCAGCGGTTAAGACTCACTGAGGGAGCTGGGTGACAAGGCCCTCACTTCCCTTAACAGAAGACTATGAAGAAGCAAAACGCTCCCAGAGCACAAAGTGGGCAGCTGTATCAGAGGCCTGAATGCCAGACATTGGATCTGGTATCTCGCTGGTGGTACCATGGCATAGTCCCCCAGCGGAGGTAGTCCCTCAGTGACGCTGGCATCTACTGCTAACTGCTGAGATCATCCTTACCAGTCTCCAGTTTTATTTCATGAAGGAATTCTGTATATAGAAATGACATCTGCCATTACTCTTAAGTCAACACCATACTATACGGTAATGAATAGAGTACAGTTATC
>CAUYQV010128221.1:0-16687 GCA_963574575.1 Galagoides demidoff | reverse complement strand
AGCATATTTGATAATTTCTCCTTTCGTATTATGATGCACATACCCAACTTTTTTCCTTTTTAAACCAAATGATATGAAAGTTATGTTAACCAGCTTGATGAAGATGTTTCAAATTGTATATGAAACAGCACAATGTACCCCATGTTGGCATCAATGTACACAGAAACCAATTAATAAAAAAAAAAAATAAAAAATAAAAATAAAAATTTGCATCATTATTTAATTACACATGTTAAAATCTACTGCTTTCATTAAATTGTTTGTTCATTAACTTTTATCGTGTACTGTATTGTGAGTCTTGCAAACTCATGCAGTCCTGAAATCATCAGCACAGCTGTAATGCAGGACACTTCATCATCTAGAAGTAAATCTCTCCATGTCTCCCACGCTAACCCCCACCCAGCCTCCGGCATTCACTAAGCTATTCTCTGCCCATATGTTTTTGCCTTTTTTAGAATGTCATCAAAAGGGAAACATATCTTCCACATAGTGTAATGCCTTTGTGGTTTTTCTGAGTTGTTGCATGTAGCAGTAGATTGATTTGTTCCTTTGAATTACTAAGTGGTATTTTATTGGGCGATGCCCCACACAGTGTATCTGTTCCTCAGTTGAAGAACAATTAGGTTCTTTCGAGATGTAGGTGGTTATGGACAAGATCTCAATAGACAATTTTTTTCTAGTATAGTTCTGGTAGTTATGACTCACTTTTTACTTGTCTGAAGAAGGCTTTATTATTTTTCTCCCTTCATTTCCAAAGGATATTTTTGTTTACCCTTGAATTTTCATTTGACAATATCCCCTAGCCTGATATTCTGTTTTTTTTATCTTTTCTTTTCTTTCTTTCTTTCTTTTTTTTTTTTTTTTTTTGAGACAGAGCCTCAAGCTGTCCCCCTGGGTACAGTGTCGTGGCATAGCTCATGGCAACCTCCAACTCATAGGCTCAAGCGAGTCTCCTGCCTCCGCCTCCCAAGTAGCTGGGACCACAGGTGCCCTCCACAACTCCTGGCTATTTTTTTTCAGTTGCAGCCATCACTGTTGTTTGGCGGGCCTGGGCTGGATTTGAACCCCCCACCTTACGTGTTTGTGGCTGGCCCCTTAGCCACTTGAGCCACAGGCACCGAGCCATCTTTCATTTTGGTTTTTTTTTCTGTCTGAATTCTAGGACTTTTTATTTGCTTTCCATAACTGGAAAATTTTCCAAGCTTTCGTCATCTTTTTTTTTCCTTTTATAAAGTACTTATTATAATTATATTTCTCTTTCATTTGCCTATTAGATGTCTTTTATGATCTTTGAAATTCTTCAAAATCGTTCATTATTTTTACAAATCTCTATTCCCTCCATCTTTCCTTTAGATTCTAATTTCACAAAAATAATATTTCATGTGGTTTCCCTAATCCTGGATGTTTGTTGTAGTATTTTTAGAGAAAGTGCTCATTATTTTTAATATTTTAGTGACTTTCTCTTATTGTATTTCAGTTTAAATAAGTTCTATTAGCCTATCATCAATGTCACCATTTTTTTGAAACTGTATTGATTCTATCTGTATGTACATTAAGTGTTTTATACATAAGTACTATAAGTGTTTCTGCTTATAGGGCTATTTTTTTCTGTTTGATTGTTTCTTATACTTTTCATCCTTTGCTAAAATTACCCATTTGATATCCACCTTTTCTGTTGAAGCCTTTAGGGTATGAATCCTAATAGATTGAATCTGCTGGTGTGGTCATTCTACTACCTGCATCAGAGCTGAGTCTGGGTCTGCTGATGGCTTTGTCACTAGAGTCTGGATTCATTCTTACTTTGTGCATGTTATTTATTTATTTATTTATTTGGTTGAAATCTGTGCATTCTTTGTAGGGCAGTAGAGACTGAAGTAAATATTCTAATATTTATTTATGAAGATAGGCATGTATCTTCTTTCACTAGCGTATTTGCATGTGGAGTTATGTCACTGTGACATGCATTTGAGCTGAGTTTGAGTTTCACTATTGATGCTGTTGTCTTCACTGCACCCCTGATTCCTAATTTCTGGAGCAACCCCGAATGCTTGGTGTGCACCACTCATTTACCAGAGTGTGTTTCATGCAGCGCCAGCTCCATCCTTGACTTTAGGCTCACACTATCCGGCTTGCACCTCAGTTAAGGTCTCTATTCCTATGCTAGCCCATCCTCCAGTGGGAGATTGCTATTTCTTGACACTGGAGTTTGCTAATCGGATAGTTGTACACAAGGAGCTTCCCTTATCTTGGACATGCTTCAGCCTCACCATGACTCTGGGTCTTGGATCTAGATTTTATTCATTTGTGTGTGTACATTTTCAGCTATCCTGTCTGTCTACTAGTGAAAGGAAACCTCTAATAGTCTGGGCACAAAATATAGTTATTCTCTCCTAGGTGAAGGTTTTTTCTCCAATGTTTGTTCAACTTTAATGAGTCTTTAGCTGCGTCTTGGGAGAGGCAAGATTTGTCGTCTTTCCACCAGCTGAAAGCTTTTGTTCTGTATGGTATTTCTTATGTACTTTTACCATTTTTCCTAAAGATACAACTGGTTTGTCCCTTCATGCTACAACACTCAATCTTGTTCCCCATTTTATCCCAACATTTCTCATAAATGGTGGTAGAGGTCTTTGAAGAAGAGCCTAAAAGTGTGTGAGAACTCCCCACAGGCCCACAGTTCCCTATGATTTTGTATTTTCATATATCTGCATGTGTTGTATGAAGAGGCCCCAAACTCTCCCAGTTTGATGATTCACTAGGAACACTCCCAGAGCTCAGAACACAGTCATAGCCACAGCGATGACAGATTACAGAAAGGTAACAGAGCAAAATCGGAAAGGGAAAAGGAGCATGGGTCGAGTACTCAGGGATTTTGTATTTGCAGTTTTGCTGTTTGCTAAAATTAATTTGCCACTGCAAAATCATTATTTGTGCCACTGTCACAGTCACTCATGGGCCTGCACATGAACTTGCACAGAGCTGTAAACTATCGAGGCTACTGACGTCCATCTGTGCTCCCAGCTGAGATCAGTGTTACTCTGCCTTCTCACTTCAGTTCTCAGGCTAGAAACAAGTGCTTATTTTTTTGGTCTGTTTAGCACATTTTCTCATTTTTGTGCTTTTTGCAGGTAATTTTGGAGTTGAAGATGATCCCCCAGCATGGTCCCGAATTGTGTAGTGCTTGCTCCTAAGTGCAAGAGGGTGGTGATGTGCCTCACCGTGCTTGTTAGATGAGCTTCATGAAAGCATGAATTACAGTGCTGGTAGTCATGAGTTCAATGTTAACGAGTCAAAAATATAAGTTATTTAATATATATTTATTTTTGTACAGAAACACATAGGTTGGTTGATGAAAATATGGTTATTATAGACTTTCAGGAACCCAACCCAGTCCTCTCCTTTGGAGCTTTGCTTCAGTATTCACACTGTAGAAAGAGTTAGAAGAGAGAAAAGCAGCCAGCCCCGTGGATGTCCAGTCTGTGCTCAGCTCTTCACCTCGAAAGAAGTGGGAGACCTTCATCCCACTGGCTCTTGATTCACGCACCTCAAGGAAGAAATCAGTGTCTTAGGCAAACCTCCTCATTCTGTCTCAAGCACTAAACTAAAATATCAATTTAACAAGTAAAAATTAACCATATTTTTGAAAGCTGATCTCATATTATATTCCCCTCCAAAGTCATTCAGAAAATAATGTTTAATGCTGGTTTGTTGAAACTTTTTTAGATCGAATTAGTGTCAAAATAAGTTCCACAAGTTACTGTATTTTCATAAATTATTAATATGTCTCTTGTGGCCTACTCCAATGCCTTGGAGCTTTTTTCTTTTTATTAACACATTAAGTAAAAGAAGAAACTAGATCAATCTGCCGGTTTTTCTTTGTTTTTTTGATAGGCAGACCTTCTGGATGTGTTGTATTATTTCAATGTAGTGGAATGTAGCTCATGTGGTAAATGCTTTTATTACCTACTTAAATTTGAAGTTAGATGTAAACGATAAACTGGATTTGGACTGAACATTTCAAAAATACTCCATAGGTGGCATTGTCTATTTTGTTATTCAAATGAAGCAGAGGGGCAATTGAACTTCGTAATAGAAGAATCAGTCTGTTCATGTCTTAAGTGATGGATCATAAAGTCATTAACAGAGGGGCATCCAGGCGTTGCAGATACTCCCTTCACAGACCATGTGCATTTCCTAATGAAATATTTTTGACACTGTGTTTATATTTTGTTTTGATTTTAAGAATGAAGGATATGAATATTTCAGAAAATAATAATTTTAGCATCCATTGATCATTATTGCTTTATTCAACATCTATTTTTCAGTTTTATAGCTTTTTTCCATATTAATCAGCTAGAATTATTCTACAAAGAAGACGTTTTCATGCACCAAAACAGGAATGCACACGATACATGAATGAACTGAAAATATAATTCCAATTTGAATTATAGGGTTAGGTTTTGATATTCTAAATGTCGTAAAAAAAATTTAGACAAGAACTTGATGGGATAACCACTTTTCTTTGGTACAAATAGTGTGTAATTTTGTCCGTTTTTAGTATAATTATGAATTTGTGCACAGTAACGTTGAAATCACTCTGACTTCGGGTAGTAGTAGCTTTTTCGTGGTGACCCCTATGCTCTTTTGAGGTGACACATGAGTCTTTTTAAGTCTTTCTGGCCCCTCAAGTCTGGTATCTCAAGTTATTCTAGGAAAACAACAACAACAAATATATATACACACACACATACATACATACGCATGCACACACACACACATATATAATATATATGATACATGTACAGATGTATCTAAAAAATTTCTCACAGTAAAAGCAATCATGGTTCTCCTAAGATCTGCCATCATGGCTTTTAGGAGGAAAAGATACCACATTCTCAGATGCTAATTGTACTTCCTGTCTGATTATCCAATTTAGGATATGTAAGATGTTTTCATGAAGTTGAATTTACTGAATTTTTAAGTGACTTCAAGTTTTTAAGTTGAAACTAAAATGTCCTAGCATTGTGATTATGCCTGTAAAGGAACTGACCTGGTTTTTGTTAGTACATTTATTGCAAAATCTGTTTAGGAATTTATTTGGGGTTAATGTGTGAGATAGGGAATTTTATCTTTTTTGAGAATAAACATCCATCAATCAGCACCGTTTATTAAAATATTATCCCACCAATGTAATAAACTGTTTTTTTAATAACCTAGGATTGTATCTTTCATAGGTAGATATTCAGCCCAACCTAGATTTTAAGAATGAAGGATTTGAATATTTCAGAAAAAAAAAAGTTGACTTAATGTCAAAAAACTTCATGGTTTAAGATAATTTAGAAAAGCCAGGGAGTTCTGAAGATTATATTTCTCATTATGTGATTGTGAAAGAAATGAGACATATTCAAAGGAAATGAATGCTCTGGTTTGTGAATAGCTTCTAAAAACTACAGGGTAACAAAAAGTCTTTCCATATGCCATGTGCCCAGCAAGAAACCCAGTAAGTATGGGAGATTCCCTTTATTTGAAACTTACCACGTTAAAAAACAAACAAAAAACACTTAGAACAACAAACCTACTGTACATTGCAGGCATATCGGCACATATTTTGACAAGGAAAGCTAACGTCACAAAGAGGGAATTGCAAGTCTTCATAGATGGGAGAGTATGAAAACAAACCAACCATCTAACTATTTCAAATTAAGTAAAGGTCTCAGACCAAAAAAAAATTATATTCTTTATAACATTAAAATAATTTGTATGTATGCTATCACAGTGAACAGTGCAGAAGAGATTTCATACTCTATCATAAGGAAGGGAGCATTTGAGAGGTGACGAAGTACTACAGAAGGGCTTTCCTTGCGACAATGTATAAGGGAATCTAGCTCTTATTTATATAAGGAGTCAAGACAGAAAGGAATTAATTCACTTACCTCCCTTGCAGAAGCTACATAATTAAGATGAGTTTGCTATGCATGAACAAGTCCACATTGATTTTTTAATTTTCATAATATGAAAATGAATTACTTCTTTTTAGTGGAATAAACCTCTGAAAATGGCTAGCTGAGGTGCCAAGCCATAGATAATGAAACATTAAAATTGAGAAGTACATGAGGCTAGAAAATTGATTCATTAAAGAGCTTACAACTTTCATCAAATCACAAAATGAGGGGAAAAATTACTGTCTATGGGTCAGTGATTCAACAATAATTTAACCAAAGAAATCTTACAAAACTCTGTAATACCCAATATTTTATTACCTCAAATAAAACATTATGCTTTACACCACCATTTAACCGAAGGTTTAAACAGGAAACAAAGGGAGAGTAATCATAAGGTCACAAATCTCAGAAAAATTGACTTCTAGGTTCTGTATAAAGCAATTACTATTTCTAATCTGAATGCGTATTTATGGAAGCAAGAACATTTTTCCTTTAGAAACATAGAGCAAGGATTCATTTATTGCAAACATTGCAAGAGTAAAAATTCTCCATAAATAATGTTAGTTTTAGTAAAAGACCCAGGAATTTCATCTGATAAATGCACAGAATGTTTTTGCTGTGTTTTTCTGCCTTTCTGAAGTCTCCGTCTGAAGAGATGCAAGCATTCCGTCTTCTCCAGCATCTCCTCGGGCCATGCCTGGCTTCCTTCTTGCTCACAGTTTCTAAGGAGATGTCAAATTTGAAGAGAAAAAAAATAGACTTTTATAGAAAGTTTCTCCTTTTGAAGAATTAAGAAAATAAAACATCTCTGCGTCTGCTGAATTGCAGATGATGAGATAGGACAAAAAAGCACTTTTGACTTTTTTGAAGGACTAGAGCATTGTGTGCAAATGTAATGGCTCATTGTGGAAGGAGGGAGAAGGAAGTCAGGACTGTCAGCCTTTCCATTATTTGTGCTTCTTTATTGCTTTCTATTTTTTGTAATATTTTTATTTTGTTTTGTTTTCTCACATGGTTCAGAAAAACTTGTAAATTCTTTTAGTATTTACTCATAAGTACTTTAAAATACCTTTGAATCACTGTATGTATATAATTTTATAATATAGTTTCAGAACTAAAGATATACTGTGTTGATAAACATGTATGTGTATGTACATTGATTGATTGAATGTCTAGTGATTATTTCCTGTACTTTTAATACACCTTTGTTTGTTTATTTGTTTGGCAGACAAGAACCTCACTTTGTCGCCCTCAGTAGAGTGCCATGATGTTATAGCTCACAGCCACCTCAAACTCTTGGGCTCACGCAATTCTCTTGTCCCAGCCTGCCAAGTAGCTGGGCTACAGGTGCCCACCACAACACCCAGCTATTTTTTTAGAGATGGGGTCTGCCACTTGCTCAGACTGGTCTTGAACCTATGAGCTCAGGCAATCCACCAGCCTCAGCCTCAAAGAGGGTTGGGATTATAGGCATCAGCCACGGTGCCCAGCCTCTAATCCACTTGTTAGTTTTCATTTGTTGTTTTTAAAACAGAATAACATTTTATATTTACTGTTTTTGACTTCACCATTATGTTCCCAATATCCTATATTTTGATTGAGTAACTTTTATACTTTATTGAGTGTTTTCGATTACATATACTTAATTTTAAGGCCATATTATAATTCTATTTTGAGTCTTTTTTTTAAATTGAGTCATTGTCATTTTTTAAATTAGTAGAATATATCTAATAGTATTTTAATTGGATCATATAGAAATAGTATAATATTTTAATTTCCTTCATACATGAATGAAGGGAGATAGAACTCCCTTCTGGTTGTTTCATTATATTATGAAAACTCATGTAATTATTTTTTATTTGAAGGTAACTTTTTTATGGTGCATTGATATTGGAAATTTCTTTCTCATAAATAGAAGTCTAAATGTAATTTCAGGATACATTTGTATTTATTTCCTTTCAGTACATTTTCATTTACTTCACTGTTTACTTTTGATTCAAATATTATATTCTATCTCCACTTCAAAAAGAGCTGAGTTATCACATGCTTGTTTCCTGCTTCTGTGACACGTTTTTTCTCCATGGTCTTCAAAAACATCCGTATCAGTGTGTGGGTTCCCCTTCTTTGCCCTCCTCTTTCCTCTCTCTTTCATCATGAACGTACAGAGTACACACATATTTTATTTAACATTTTTTCTGCTTTTATTCAGACAGTGTCTCAAATTCTGCTGCTAACTTTTTTTATTAACATTTATTTTGTTTTCCAATGCAGGTTTATATTTTGCTGTTTCTTTCTAATTTTTCTGAAATATTTTTTTGTCTTGTCCCAAAATCCTTTTATATCATTCTTTTTTTTTTTAATTGTGGCTATGTGTCATTTTATAATATCTCATTTTAAGGAATTTATATTACTTTTATTAATAAACTTATTAATATTACCTAATATATTTATGTTGCATAGAATGTTTCAAAATTATACATTTTATATTACTTTTTATTAATAAACTTATTGATATTACCTTATATATTTATGTTGCATAGAATGTTTCAAAATTATACTTTTTCCTCTGAATTTTTAGTCCTAAAGTGTCTTTATTTCATGCAAAAGCCTAATATTGACCCCTGTAATTATTTTGGAACTAGGAGCTGGATTGCTTACTTACCCAACTGGCTGGGTCTTTTATTAGTCTTCTTATCAGTATTATAAACAAAGATATGTGAGTGGACAATTTAGCTGCCATTATAACCATTACACTAATCATAAAATAAAACAGTATCAGGATTCGAGAAGCCCCTTTGGTACCACTCCTCACTCTGCAGTTCCTCTGGTTATTGAGGTCAAGCACTTTCTTAACTTTCTGGTGACCCCATCCTTGATTTTATAGTTTTATTACCTCATTATGCATTTTAAATTTATAATTTGCTTCTTTCTACACTTATAAGGTTATAAAATAGAACCACCCATTATATTAACCTATTCTTTTGTGTCCAATTTATTTGATTACTGTCACATTCATGAAAATGTGTCCATGTTAATTAGAGTTGTAGTTTACTGTCATTGTTGTGCACTATTCCATTTTGTGATTTTAATACAATTTATTTTCCATCAATATAAGTATTGATGAACCTTTATTTTCTACATTTTGACCATTATGTATACCAATGCTGTGGACATTTGTTTTGTCTTAAATAAACAGATGCACATGCTTCTGTTAGGTATATAACTAATAACAGGTGTATTTATCTTTAAATTTAGAAAAATCTTCTGCAATTCTCCACAGTCATACAAATATGTATTTCAAGTAACAGTGTGTAAGAATCTTAATTGTTGGCTCAGTGCCTGCAGCTCAGTGAGCAGCCAGGGCGCCAGCCATATACACCAGAGCTGGTGGGTTTGAACCCAGCCCGGGCCTGCCAAACAATGACAACTACAACAAAAAAATAGCTGGGTTTTGCCATGGTGCCTGCAATCTCAGCTACTCAGAAAGCTGAGGCAGGCGAATCACTTAAGCCCAAGAGTTTGAGGTTTCTGTGAGCTGTGACACTACAGCACTCTACTCAGGGCAACATAGTGAGACTCTGTCTCAAAAAAAAAAAAAAAGAATCCTAATTGTTCTACATTTTTATAATGAGATGTTTGATCTCTTATTCATACTTTTCAACATTTAAATATCTCCTTTTCAATCACAAATTCAAGAATTTTTCAATTTTCTTAACGCCTATTAATGATACAATTGGAATCATATTTACCATTTTTTAAACTTTCTATTTGTCCTTTCTGCTCTTTTTCCTCTTTACTGTCTGTTTTTTAATTGAATAATTTTTATGACGTTATCTCCAACATTGACTCATTATTTATATTTATTTAAAGGTAATAGGTGCCTTGGGGTTTATGATATTTATTTTTAATTATTCATAATTGACCTTAAAATGACATTTTACTGCCTAACATGCTGGGTATAGAAATGTTTATAGGCTTTCTGCTCCCCTGTCAGTACTTTAACAACAACAAGCAGTTGTAAATTAAATTAATTAATTTTAAATATCTACAATAGCACTAAAAATGTACACATACAAACATAACATTATGTATAAATATAACAAATTTAACAAAAATGTTTACTTCTAACAAAATATGTTTGTTGAAAACAGTGAAACATGGATTGCAGAAATGAAAAGAAACCTAAAAAATGGAAAACATGCTCCTTTCATGAATTTAAAGACTTGGTATTTATGTCAATTTTTCTCAAATAAATCTTCAGAATAAACACAAATCTAAATCACAGCAAGCATTGTTCTTTTTGATTTTTTTACGTAGAAACCCACAAATGAATTCTAAAATGTATATGGAAAGCAATAGAATTAGAATAGCAAAAAAGGGTTACCAAAAAAAAGCACAAAGAATGCATGATTTCAAGATTTACTATAAATTACACTAAGTAACATAGTGTGATATGTGTGAGTAATTACATATAAACCATTGAAACAAAATAGCATCCAGAAACAAACCCATACACATATATTCAATTAATTTTCTATCAATTTCAAAGGTAATTTAATAGGCAAAGAGGAGTCTTTTTTTTTTTTTTTGAGATGGAGCCTCAAGCTATCCCCCTAGGTAGAGTGCTCTGGCATCACAGCTCACAGCAACCTCCAACTCCTGGGCTCAAGCGAGTCTCCTGCCTCAGCCTCCCAAGTAGCTGGGACCACAGGTGCCCGCCACAACACCCGGCCATTTTTTTTTTTTTTGGTTGCAGCCATCGTTGTTTGGCGGGCCAGGCTGGGGATTTGAACCCGCCACCTTAGGTGTACATGGCTGGCGCCTTAGCTGATTGAGCCACAGGCGCTGAGCCCACAGAGGAGTCTTAACAGCAAAAGATGCTGAAGCAATTGAACATCCTCGGAAAGGACTCTTGACCTAGTCCTTTCTCATTCCATAGAAATTAGCTCCAAATGGATCAAAACCTAAATGCACAATATAAAAACTTACAATGTCTAGAAATACTTTCTTCTAGACAGGAAAAAGTCTTTGGGGTGGGAAAATACTTCATAGATATAACAAAAAGCATAATTTACTAAAAATAGAGTTTGACGGCACAAAAATTACAAATGTTTGCTGTTAAACGCATTTAAGTCAATGAGAAACCACAAGCCAGAGACTAGAGGGAAATACATGTGAAATACTTATTTGATAAAACACTTGGGTTTCAAATATATAAGAAAAGTTTGAATCCTCTAAGAACGAATTAAAGATGAGCAGAGATTTTGCAAAATAGTATATATGAATAGCAAATAAGCATATGAAAAGACATGAGGTTTTTTATTTTTTTATCTTAATAATACCTTAAAGTGGATTGCTACCTACATAGTAAGTCTATGTCCGACTTTATAAAACAATCTGAAACCATCATCTACCGTGATTTCACAATTGTGCATTTCCACCAGGACTGTATGACATTTCCAGTTGCTTGACATTCTTGCCAACGCTTGGCAAGGCAAGGTCTTCAGATTCAAAATATAAGCTGTGGGATGGATAGTAGCAGATGTAAGAACCAATTATTTAGACAACCCAAATGTATGGATATTTCAGCTGCTAAAAGATCAAACACACTGCAGCCCATCCGTACACTGGACGACTACTAAGAAATTTTAAAAAGAACGAACTCCTTCCATATGCAACCAAGTGAACAAATCTCAAATTCATTATGTTGAGTGAAAGAAGACAGACCTGGGGGATTATATACAGTCTGATTCCATTTCTATGGCTTTCTGGGAAAGGAAAAAGAAGGGGATGTCATTAAACATTACCCTTTACCAAATAAATATATAACAAAATATATTTTAACAAAACATTCATTTTTGATCCAACACTACCCCCATTTACATTTTTAGACATGAAACTCTTATATGTAGTATATGTGTGTGTGTATTTACATCCAATTCTTCTGTTCCCAAAGTCATGCGTGTAAGAACATCCATCTCAACATGTTTCACTGTGCATTCTCTGCAAGTCCATGTTTGCCAGATTTCTCTTATGAAAAATTATTAAAAGTTGTAGTCCTAGTCCTCTAACCTTCACATTGTCTTTATATTTGGTAGTATAGTGTCCTAAATGTGGTCACATTTTTCCATGTGTGCATATCATTTTTATATTGTGCTTTATAGCTACTAGAGCTGCTCAGTACCATTTTTTTTTTTTACTTATTTTGTGTTTATTTGCTTTAATTTAGGGAGTCTTAGTTTTCTGTATAAAATCTGGGTAAATGAAGCCATCTCAACGTTTGATAGGCTATGTCACCAGTTCAGCTCAAGACATCTGCATCTGATTTCAGAAGGAAGTAATTTCATAGAAACAATGAAATCAAATATGGTGAAAACCAAAATAATTATTCTGGAATAATTAGAAATATAATCTTTTATGTCATTCCCATATTGACTTGATCATATGGTCTTCTCTTTTAAAAATATAACAATTCAGAATTAATCACCAAAAGCTTTCATGAATAATGTAGTTAGTTATGGTCAAAAGGAATTTAATTAATTTCTGGGGTAAATTCCAGATTGTCACAAAAAAACCTGGAAGGGGATTCTTTGTGTATTTAATTAATAAATGCACACAATTGTTTCCATTCAAAATTAGCACTATAATACTCACCATTGCTCAATGTGAATTTCTCGCCAAATGCAATGACAGGGAGAACCTCAGTATGAAAAATATGTTAAGAAAATATCAGCAACATTTCAGAAAGAATTCAATGGAAGTCACAGATCCGGACTAGACATATTTTCCCATCATTCTAATAGCTTTCCTGCTGAAAATAAGATTCCAATATATATTTACATACTTTGATATAATTTACCTCCCTGAAGCCAATTAACTACCACATAATTTATTCAGACATGCTTTTCAACTTTCTGGTACACATTACTTTCAGCAATAAGTTCTAAGAGGTCAAGAGATAAATTGTTTTGCTGCTTTTGCGACATCTTTGGTTTATCACGTAGCCCAGCATAAGAATTTATAAGATGATGATCTTAGGGTACCGAGTTTATGTTACCTTTCATAATTTGAGCAGCTGGTGTATATTGGACACTGCGTGTATGTTAATGAATTTGTTGATACATACTGACAAGTGGATGTGGGCAGTCTCTGACTGAAACGTCAACATTTGGGATCAATGAATTATGTCTGATCCCTTCCCACTTCCAGTATATCATTTAAGTACTATTCCCCCAATATCTTCATGTACTTTTCTCTATTGCTTTGTTCTGCTTTAAGATGCACACCAGCTTTCACATCACTATTTATTTATCCTTTCAAAATTTTATATGGAAATACACACATCTATTCATTCATTTAACAAATGTTTATTGAACATCTAATATGTATCATGAACTCTCCTACATGATTCAGTCATAGGCAAAAATCTCTACCTAATGTATCTGTCATTCTAGTTGGTAGAAAGAAACAATAAAATTAACAAGTTATAGATGTAAAATATTAACAGACGATCATGTTTTTAAAAAAACAATATCATGATAGGAGGTATAAAGAAATTACATGAGATGGAGTGGTTTGCAATTAATCACTGCGGAGTCTATAAGGAAAAGTGAAGTTTGTAAAAAAATCCTTGGAGGAGGTGAGAGAGGTATCCATTAGGATTGTTGAGCGCGAACATTCCTGGAGGAAGGACTCCTGACTGGAGGAGAGTGAATAAGAAGTACAAGAGTACGGTTTTTAAAGTATCATTTAAGATGCTACAAAAGCAGAATATAAACGGGTAAGTGAAACTCAGGGAAGCACCGAGACTAATTAGGGCACAGCAGAAGTGTGGTCCAGGACCAGAGTGTTGACAGGAATTGTGGAATAGTGACCAAATTGTGGATTTGCTATGAAGGCAGAGAAGACAGTCTTGTATGTGGTGGAAATGAGACAAACAACTCAGGATTTTAGGTGTGAGAAATTGGAAAGACTGAGCAGCCAGAAACTAGAAAAGGAAGGGGGCTTCATTTTATTGGTTGAAAGATTTCAGGAGCTCAATTTCAAGTATGTTAAATTTAAATATCTACCTCCAAGTGGAGATATTTATATAGGCAGTTGGGGGTATGAGTCCAGGTTTTAGAAAAGGAGGTTTTGTAATAGAGATCAACTTCCAACAGTATTCAAAGCTGAGCCCAAGATAAAATGACCCAGAAACTGAGTGTAAATAGAGGACAGCGGAAGGGCCAGGGTTAAGGACTAGGCCATAGTGAAGATAGGAGTGAGCAAAGTTAATCCTACTTAATTACAGTTTTTATTAGGTTCAAATTTCCCACACAGAAGATTCAGATACAAGAAGCTTACCTAAAAATTAATGAAAACAATGGTAGTAGTAGGGAAATTAATACATAGAAGATTGAGTAACCAATATCATGTGTTATTAAATTACTTGCCATAATATGACACTTGCATCTTTTCCAAGGGTAAGTATCAGAATTTTTTGTGTATTAGACTCATAAGTATCACACTGGTACCAAATCAAATACGCAATTTGAATGTTATGCAATAAAAAGAAAAGCCTGCACACTTAATATTGAAGCTCAAATTACCAAGAGTAAACACAATCTTAAAAGCTTCCGGATAGCTAAGAGATAAGGTCAATGAGTGGATTAATCTCAGGCTTATTGTCAGTACATAAAGATGTCAGAACTCAATCAGAGTATCTTCAAAGGGGAAAAGAAAAATTACTCTTCTCAGTAATTTATATCTCGTAAAATAACATATGAGACTATGGGTGAAATAAAGACATTTTTCACCCATAGTCAAAATTGAACGCAGAAGAAATACATAAAGTATCAACAATCAACAATGAACACAGCTCACAATTAAAAAGGTTAAAATTTTTTAAAACATAATTTATTAATATAGAGAAGATGGGATAACAACTATACTCCTAACAAGTTTTGAGATATATTTATAGAAATATTAGAAATGGTCTCAGTAACCAGAAACAAATACATTGCCAAATAAACTTTTGAGTCTAAACTTTGGTGTATGTGACAAAAAGTTGAAATGACATGTGCCTTAGCCAAAGTCTGCCTCGCTACTACTTAATCATCAAAATATCGTCTTATAGTGTATATGGAGAATTAACAAAGAAAAATGGTGAAAACTGAGAAATGCTGAAAACAAATGGTTCTGAAAACAAATGGGCGGCTGATGGCCGTGATTATGCTCAGTCAGGCCTGCATTTTGTACACTATATTCTAGTCTCCTTTGAATATTTTTATGATATATGTAGGAGGCTGATTCGCCAAAGTAATTAATCATGTAATGACTATCCTTGTGTGTTCAATTATAGTCTTTACGGTTGATTACTCTTTGCAAAAAATACCATTACTGGTTCTTTTTCATTCTTTTGCCTTGGGCAAGAAGGCCAGGACGCAAATGGAAGAGACAAATATAACCAATGTGCAGATGGAATAATTTTTCTAAAGCAAAATGTAAAGGACATATTAATTTTCAGTGTCACAAATATTAGTTTGTTTAGTGAAGCTAAAAGCATATAAACATTCACTAAATGTACAATTTCATTCCAGCATCTTTACCACCACAGTTCAACCCTATAATTAATGTGAAGAATCTCAAACTTATTTTTACAAGGCCTCCTTATTTTTTCTCAAACTGTTGACTGATGAATCTCCATAAAAATACTTTTAATGTTTGAAGCCAAAAATCTTTCATAAAAGCAACTTCATTTTTCTTAGCATAATCTTTCTAGAAAATATCAAACTGCTAAAAGTACGTTGTCTCTGAAAAATGGTGGGACTACAACTTGTTCTAATTCCGAGAAGAAAACCCAAGCTACTTCTTTGGGAGACATTCTTTCTTCATGGAATTTATCTGATACATGTTGATGGAGAACCTCCATATTCAAGGCATAGTTCTAAGTGATGGAGTCATTCAATGAGTAAAGGAGGTAGACATCTCTGACATTGTATGGCTTATATTTTAGGGTAATGAAGCCCATTCAACATATTAAAAATATGTACAGTAATACATGGTGGTAAGAATTTGGGAGAAAAACAAATCAAGTGATGTTCAGGCATGTGCATGAGGTTGTAATTTGACATAAAATATTAAGAGAATTCTTCACTGTGAAAAGTTATATTTGAGTAAATCTCTGCCTGCCTGAATGACTAGTATGTTTTCTGCCTCATAACAGAATCTTGACTGATACAGAATTGGTACCAGTAGTGGACCTAGGAGACTGACCCTAAATATTAAATTTTTGGATTGGTTTCATCGCACTTTTGCTAAACACCTTGATATGGAAAATGGGACAATAATAATCTATGGTGTACACTGGCATAGGCATAACAATGAATCAAATTATTGCTGGTGGGTGATTGTGATTATATGAACCCTGAAGAAAGTTCTTAGGCAGCTCAGATTATTAAACTGCAAGCTCAAACCATGATCCAAGATTCAAACGTCTTCCACAGTAGAGCAGGAATAATCTCATTTCCTACAGTCTCAGAGCCAAGAGTATTGACTATCAAACATAATATTGGATGGTGCTAGCTGCAGAATTAAGAGCGCTGATGTAGTTTAAAATCTTATCCAACTTCTTGTATGAAAGTTTGGGTTTGGCTCGGCGCCTGTGGCTCAATCGGCTAAGGCGCCAGCCACGTACACCTAAGGTGGCGGGTTCGAATCCCCAGCCCAGGCCGCCAAACAACAATGATGGCTGCAACCAAAAAATGGCC
>CAUYQV010128220.1:0-28288 GCA_963574575.1 Galagoides demidoff | reverse complement strand
ATTCCACATCCATCAATGTAAACATAAAAGAGGTAAAGTCTCCATCTTTTTTAAGGCTACATAATATTCCATGGTGTACATATACCACAACTTATTAATCCATTCATGGGTTGATGGGCACTTGGGCTTCTTCCATGACTTAGGAATTATGAATTGGGCTGCAATAAACATTCTGATACAAATATCTTTGTTGTAATTCAATTTTTGGTCTTCTAGATATATACCTAATAAAGGAATTGCAGGATCAAATGGCAGGTCTATTTTTAGTTCTCTAAGTGTTCTCCAGATGCAAAGTATCTTAAGAATGGAAGATAAAGTATCCAATGTACACAGCCCTATTTTGAAACTAATTTATAGCTTTCATAGGAATGTTATAACCTAATTATAGCCTTAGAATATGGGGAGGGGGGAGAAGGAGGGGAGGGGAGGGGGTGAATGGGTGGAGGGAGGGTGATTGGTGGGGTCGCCTCTATGATTTATCCTACAAGGGTACAAGTGAATCTTTCTAAAAGCAGAGTATGAATGTGTTAACTCAATAACTAAGAAAATGACATGAAGGCTACATTAACCAGTTTGAAGAGAGTATTTCAAAATGTATAAGAAAACACCACACTGTACCCTGTGATTTCATTAATGTACACAGCTATGGTTTAATAAAAAAATCTAAAGAAAAAAAAAAGCCCAAAGCGAAAGTCAGGTAGTGATCAGGTAGTGATTTGGGGAGCAAACATCTGCCGGCTTACTTGTGTTGAGTTTAATGTGAATAGGATTACAGGAAAGTGAGAAAAGCCACAGACAGGCTTTTGCGAGAGACTGCAGCTTGCGTTTCCTCGCCTGCCGTGTAAAACCAGAATCCCAGTTACTTTTGATGTCACGGCTTCCAGATCTACACAGAGTGGAGAAGAGCTCCCTGTGCTGTTTCCTGGGTTAATTCTATCCATCAAAACAGTCTGGGAACAAAGTAAAAGGGTGAGCTGCAACAGATACTGCTTTCGAATTGTGTTAACTCCCATTGCGTTAACTATGTCCTCAGATCTGATTCTGTCTCAAGTCTGAGTTTCCCAGGTGCTGACCAGGCTGCTCTTTCTCCTGTGTTTCTCCTTACCCTTTAGGTTCAACGGCTGGTGGGTGGGGCAGAGCTTCTCCTGGGTCCTCATTCCCATAATATGCCGTCAGGCCATCCCACTGTCTCAGCCACTACTCAGCATTAGTCTCCTACCAAGGCCAGTCCATCTGCCTTTGTAGAAATGGAAACTCTGATATTCCAGATCCAGGAAGAGTCTCTGTAACGAGAAAGGAAGGAAAAAAGAAAGCAGCTCTCAATTTCCAGGTGACAGGTAAAGAAGAAATTTAGGATAGAAAACATCCCCTTTTTGGTTGCGGTTATTCAGTCTGTTTGTTTATTACTTGAATCATAATAAACAAGGACTAGTTGTTTAGCTATGAGGATAGGACTATAGTTTTTTTTGAGGGGGAGACATTTAGTACAGAAAGAGGTTGAGCCAATGTAATAGAGGTAGAAGAGAGACATAACATTCAGGAAAAAAAAAAAAACAAAACAGGCATAGAGATAGATAAATATAAAAGCCAGATACTGAACAAACAAGGAAGGTGGATTCAGGTGAGTGTGATGGGTTGGAGGAAGATCAGGAATGATCTGTGGCAATGCTCCCCCAGCAGACGACTAACTTGAGATGGGTTTTCAAAGGAGTGGTGTGATTTGGCGAAGATGGGGCCTCATGAATAATCTAAAAATCGATTCCACATTCTCAGTGCCTTTTACAGGGTGTCTGCACTAACAGTGGTGTGGTGTATTTATTTTCAGGCAAAATTCAATTTCAAAGCAAGAATAATTGAAAACATCATTTTGAATGATGTGGTTCTAAAAATGGAATAAAAAATGTTGACAAGCCTTCTGAGCTCTCACCACTCTTGCCTCCTTTGCTGCAAGAGTAACTTCTGAAGACTAAAATTTATTTTATTATCTGGACACTTTATAATTTCTTTGAACAGTGTGTATATGAGCTGCACTAAGCCTTGGTTACCTTCAAGTTCTAGTCCAGTAGGATGGTCAACCAGCAAATGCCCAGATTCTGTCCTTGATGCTTGTAGTTACATTGTAGCAAGATGAGGACCCACCATTAAGAAATTGTCTATAATGTGCTTATTAAAAAATCTATATCATAAAACCTTGTCAATCAAGATATCAGGAGACACAGAACTACTGCTTTGCTCTAATCTTAGGTCTTTTTTTTTTTTTTTTGCCTAGACCACTCTTTTATCAGTGAGGAAGAAAACTCTCTGGGTAATGTTTGCCTTAGTGAATCTAGGACATAAATTGTCTACCTGTATTAATAATTTTTTTCCTCCTACTTCTTGGACAGCTTTGGAAAGCTCCTGATGTTCTCACCTAAATTCTCCTCTATTAGAATTAAAAGTGAAGTACTCATAGTCTTGAAATTATACAGTTGCTTATGCTACAGACCTTGGATTTAACATGACCTCTCTTTTGCTCCCAGCGTAGATCTAGCCAATTAAATCCTGCTTGTCCCACCTTATTGCTGGCCCTTAAATCCATCTCTCTTTTTGTCTGCACTGATATTGCCTTTATCTTTTCTTAGGTAGATTATTCAAATTATGTTTATGTTGGATTGTTTTCCTCTTTCCAGTCCATGCTCCACAATGATGCCCAAATTATTGGTTTAAAAGCCATCTAGGACTCCTCAGCCCCTTCAGGATAAATATTAAACTCTTCAGTAAAGCATATAAAATCCTTCATGGTCTGCTCTTTCCCGAACTCTGAGTTGTTTTTTTATAAACTGGGTCTCTCTCTGTTGCCCAGGCTGGTATTGAACTGCAATCCTCCCACAGCCTTCCAAGTAGCCGGGGCCTGAGTCATTATGCCTGGTTCTTGTTCTATTTGATAAAGCCAGATGGCACTAATGTGCTTGTCCCCTAAATTCATCATGTTTTTAAGCCTTTGAGCTTTCAATCCAACTGTTTCCCATGAAATGTCTCTTTCCCTCTCCCTGCCCATCAATGTGCTTAATGACCCCCCTAATTGTCCTTTAGTAATCAACGCAAGCCCATTTTCCTTGGGTACACTGTCCTGCATCTCCCTGTGACAAGCAGGGGATCCAGCTCTCTGCCTTCTGTGCTCACCGGACAGCCTGCCTACCATCTGGTAGGGTATTTTCACACTGTTTGGTAATCATTCATCTCTTGTCTGTGTCTCCTAGGGCATTTTATCTGGCTTAAAAAGAGGACATGGGTTTTGTTTGCCTCCTCATCCATAACGTCTAGCATTTGGCACAGTAAATGTACACAGTGTGGATAAGTAGATCATTTGCAGGATGAGGCTGTGCCAATTTCCATGAAATGGGGCGTTTTCTCCATGTGTATACCTTCTGGTGGACACACCTCTGGAGATAGGTCACGGGAGCAGATGCTCTCTCCACCACACCCTGGTTTGAAAGGCTGGGGCTAGAGTTTAGGGACCTTCCTTAAGTTCACAAAGACCCTTGGACTTCCATAGATCTCAAATATTTTACTTAGTATTGCCAATTACTTGACTGATGCTTTATGGTTTCAAAATATTTTCACAAATAACATTTCTTTTTAATCCTCATTTCAAACACATGAGAGCACTTGAGCAGATAAGTTTGTAGTCCATACTGTAGAGATGATGAAGCTGAGGTTCAGGTGAGTTATTTGACCTGCTTGAGGTCGCCAGCTGGTGAATGAGGACATAACAGATCTCAGCTGGGGCTGTGTGTTAGTGTGCTACTGCTGCGTAACAAATTGTACAAATGGAGTGGCTTAAAACAAAATGTGTTTATTATCCTGTTATTTCCTTAGGTCAGGAGTCTACAAGGATCCTGTGTGCAGGTCTCACAAGGTTGCAATTAAGGTTCACAGAGCATTTTCTTGTTCACTATCTCCTGTGAGATATCGGCCATATATGTTGCAATGCACGGTCTAATACACTGTTGTAATAATACTCCTGCCCCAGAGAGGATGTCCAGTTGAGATGTTTCTAGGCACAGAAAAGTTAAAATGTATTTTAACTTTTAATGTATTTGGGCCTCAGAGTTCTCTTCTAAGTCCTTTCTTGTTATTGGCAGAATTCAGTTGTTGTGGCTATAGGAATGATGTCCTGTTTTTGGCTTGCAGTTGGCCACGGGTTATTCTCAGTGACTAGTGGCCACCCTCAGGTCCTAAACTTATGACCTTCTCACAACATGGCATCTTGTTCCTTCAAAGGTAGCAGGAGCATCTCTGTTACAATGTAGTTCTGCAGAATGTAACCTATTCAAGGGAACAACTATCTTATCACAGTCACAGGTCCAGTCCATTCTCAAGAGAAGGAGATATGCAGGACAAGTACACTTGGGATCATCTTGGAATTGCCCAGTGTCATCATTACATTAAAATGCTGAGACTCCAAGGACCTGCTGCTATTTTAGTCATGGGATGGACACTGAAAAGTTGTCATCTACTCTGTGGTTTCATTTTGTGTAATTGGTGCTAAAAGAGGAACCATTACCACGTGTCCTGTGGGTAGACTTTATTCTGTGTCACCATTATCCACTGGAATTCATGACCTGAGAAGGAGAGGTACTTGGAGACCATTTTAACTTTTCTGCGTTTAGAAACCCCTGAACAAGACATCCCTGACAGGCCTTAACAGCTAACGTCTAGGAACACTGGGGTTTGGAATTCCACCTTTTCAGTTTTCCTTATAAAGACTTTAGCTAAGGAAATTCAGGTGATCATGGCAAGGCAACCCCCAGATTAGAGATCTTTGCTGTGTGGTCAATTAAGTGTGCTTATTTCAAATTAGATTTTGTCGTCCAATGAGGCAGTGTTAAGACCAGAGCCCTCTAAGTTTTAAAGTTTTCCAGTTCTTTGGCTTTGTGTTCAGGATGGGAGGCAGTCGGGTATTTACCCATTTGCCTTTGGTCAGTTTGAGCTTTCATTGCTTTTGTGAATAAAGAGTATCTATTGTTTGCTTTCCAGAGGTTACATTTTAAGAATTTCACTCTGTGTACGTTGCTGTTTTTGTTCTGGCACGGGGAAGGAAAAGAGCAATAATGTAGGCCTTGCGGGGTCCTCCCCTTAATCCAGGCATATAGATCTATAAATGTGGAATAGAGTGATAACTACTTCTTTTTCTGGAGTTCAACTCAGACATCTTTGCTCACAAAAAGCCAGCGCGGCTATTGTTTAATTTCTTTCCTTAGGAAACTCACCAAATGTTTTGGCCCTAAATTCTTTGTTCCTTTAAGCCAGCTGGAAAACCCCACAAGTTGCAAATAAACACTAAGCCAGTAAATAAGTCACCAAAAAATTTATGTACAAAGCCTCTCTAACCCACTTCTTTCTATTTGCCCCTTTTATTCCACCAAATTGGGTTTTATTTGCTTTCTTAGAAAAACGGAGCTTTGTGAGTACTTGCTTTTGTTGAGACTTCCTTCTACGGTCACACGTGTGAGGTCTTGCTGCTAGTCAACATCTACACGTGTGAGCAATCAGTATCTGCACAGTAACCAAGTTCAGTGTCAGAGACAGCAGTATAATGTGGGTCGCACTGTGCAATGATGAGAATTTGGGATTAGGATCCTTTTGATCTCCTGTGGTTATCTATCAAGTCACTATCTACTAAGAAATGGTTTCTTGAGATAATTGATAGTAATTGTAAATTAGACAAATAGCTAGCATTTATTGATGACTCACCGTTGTCTCACATTTCATTTAACCCTCATGCTCTCTATGGACAAAGGAAGATCATTTCCCTACTTTTATGTCAAAAGTTTGTGTTGATAGTACTTAGTGAAAAAACTTGGCAAGTATGCTTATGTAGTTAAAAAGCCAAATGCATTTTGGTGGGCAATGTTTAGAAAACATTCTTATGCATTCATTCTAGAAGGTCTTTGAAGGTTTTACAAGTTGCAGGATTCACTGTGAGGTACAGAATTACTTCCACAGTTGCTCGGAATGTCCTGCGGATGAATCCACTGTTAAACCTTATGTCAATCAGTAGGTTTGATCCTTCCCCAGCCCATTTAATGTTTCCCTGTACTCAACCAACCATCAGAGGGGTTTTCACAGACCTCTGTGTGGAGGATTGGAAGGGGTTCAGAGGTCTCTGGTCCAGCATTTCTCTGGCAATTTCCTACTAGGAACACGGATGATCATCGGATCATCCAACTTCCCTTGAAATAATGGTGAGAGCACAGAACTCTATTTCATTAGAAAGTCCTTCTTAGTCTTAAAGTGATGTTTTCTTTTTATGCACCAGTTATAAATATGTAAAAGAATGTCATAAATCTTGACCTGAACTTTTGCTCTTCTATTACTAAATACTTCATTTCTTTTCTTAATATTTTGAGACAGAGTCTTACTCTATCGCCCAGGCTAGAGTGTTGTGGTCAGCCTAGCTCACAGAAAGCTCAAATTCCTGGGTTCAACCAATTCTCCTGTACCAGCCTCCTGAGTAGCTATGACTATAAACATTTTCCACAATGCCCAGCTCTTTTTTTTCTATTTTTAATAGAGATAGGGTTTTGTTCTTTGTCAGGCTGGTCTTAACCTCCTGAGCTCTAAAGATCCTCCTGCCTTGACCTCTCGGAGTGCTAGGATTACAGGCATGAGTCATCATGCCTGATCGAATATTTTATTTCTAAGGATAGACACCATTCCACCTGATCTCTCCTATACCACACATCTCATTTCAGTTGTGTAAATTTGTCCTGCCTACTAAGAAAACATCTCGAAGTTGAAGTTCATATGGCATGTCAGTGAAAGCAATGTTTATATGAAGGAGAGCACACTGCATCACGTAAGTTCCCTTTAAGAAAATTTAGAGTGAAATAGTTTTTACTGTTTCTCTCTGGCCTTTTATAGTAAGTTAATGAGGTCTGCCTTTCAGCTGAGGGTGGAGACAAAGGGTAGAGTGTGTGTGTGTGTGTGTGTGTGGAGTGAATGGCTGGGAGGGGGATGAGGTGGGAGAGGAGATTTGTATCCAAGAGGTGAAGTGCTTAAAGTGAAAGAGTTTATATATCTGTGTCATGGAAGCCCACTAAATCCAAAAATTCTCACAGAACAAGGGACTATTTCCCATGAGCGTATTGCTCCTTCATGGGGTGAGCTCACACAACTAGATTTGCGTCATGTAATGATTTGGTGAATTCAGGGAGATGAAACCTTGTGAATTTCATTAGGAGTGTCCCAAAGGTCATGTTTAGACATATGTTATAGCTGGAAGTGCCACACAGCAGTCATTCACAGGATTTGCATTCCATTTGCAAGTAAATGGTTGTTAACATATACATTGTGCTACCTCTTGCCAGCCTTTTCTAACTGATGAGGAACTCATATTTCACAAGCATTTTGCACACAGCCAGGAGTGTGTATGTGTGTGTGTGGTGAAGTAGAGGATGATGGGCCATGCTGCACAAGAAGTGACGGAAGAGAGTAACGGTCTCCATCCTTCCTACATCAGGAAGGAAGTCTAGTGTGGATGAGAATGGTTTAGGAAATAGATCTGGATTTTAGGCTCAGCTTTTCTATTGATCAGGTAAGAGATCTTTGAAAAATCCCTTTACTTCTCTGAGTCATAACTTCTCCATTTTATAAAATGTAAGAGTTTCAATCCTGAAAGTTTTCTGAGGTTTCTTCCAGTGCTGACAAGTTAGAGATAAATTTTATCCTGAATGGCCACAAGGTCTTGGAAGTTTTGATAATTCCTACAACTCATCCCTGTCCCCAAATCCTGGGCATTTAACAAAGCCTGAATCTAGAAAACTGTTAGCTCTTAACAATTCCTTAACTTTCAGTAGCTAGAAGAACTTTATTTTTTTTTTTTAAGACAGAGTCTCACTTTGTCACCCTTGGTAGAATGCTGTGTCAACATAGCTGACAGCAACCTCAAACTCTTGGGCTCAAGTGATCTTCTTGCCTCAGCTTCCCAAGTAGCTGGGACTACAGGAACCTGCCACAATGCCTGGGTATTTTTTTTTTTTGTTTGGTTTTTTTAATATGGAGTCTCACTGTGGCTCAGGCTAGTCTTGAACTCCTGAATAGAATTACTTGGTCTCCCAGAGTGCTAGGATTACAGGCATGAACTGCTGCACTCGGCCCCCAGAAGGTTCTTATTTTCCATGTCTCTTAATTTTTCTGTCATTCAATCTCCCCCCCTCACCCCCCCCCCCCCGCCACCTGTTTCTTCTTGTTACTTCCAAGTTCCATTTGCCTGTCTGCCTTTTCCTATGGTCTTGACTGTCTGAGACTCTGGGGTCAGTAGATACTCCTTGGTATTCTTTGCATGATCAAGGTTATTAGGATAAAATTCATCAGAAAACTCATGAATGTCTCTGCTTCGCTTTGACTGAGGTTCATATGTTATACTTCTAACCTGAGTGGCTCCCTTTACCCCCTTGGTTAAGTATTTATAGAGGCAGAAGTCAGTGAGAAGCAACTGTGCTCTACCTTTTTGAACATAAAATTATTATATTAGAAGAAAAAAAAAAGCCTCATAAAAGCATATCCCAGAGTAGCAGGGCTTCCAAGAGTGAAATCATCCTCCCACCAAACAAAGCCAGTTGGGTGTGTCTGTGGTCACAGCACTTGGGCCTATTAGTTTTTTCAGTTCATGTGTGGGTGAAAGCTGTGCAGGCTTTTTACTACAGTTATTTATATATATTTTAAAATCCATCAAAATTTCACTGAGCTAATAAACCCAAGGCAGACATACTGTAGGATTTGTGAGGTAATGAATAGCACCCTTTGAAAACTTCATCCTGTTTTTCAGGCAGCCAGTAGTGGTCAAAAGTTGTCTAGCCCTCCTGGATGAGGATAGCGATTTCAATAGACCAAACCTTGCTTTGAGGAAGAACAGACCAGCTTGGTGGATGATTAATGTTCAGTCCCAGCAAGGAGAGAACTCCAGCCCAAATGCACTATTTTATTGCTTGATGCACTGAAATAAAAAAAAAAAGAAAAATCCTTTTGTTTGATAATAGAGTTGCCTTGAGTATATTCAGATCTCAAGCCCCCAGGGAATCTTAAGAGTTCAAGAAAGAAAATTATGAACCCCAGAGTTTTTGTAATTCTATTCATCAGACAAAGATTGTGTGATTCTTAATCATCTCTTAAGGACTAATATGTTATAATAGCATAGAAATCCTTCAGTGTAGGGAGGAGCAGATCCTATAATGCTTTTTAGTTGCTGGTTGTATTAATAGAACTTTAAAACCTGGGCTTAGATTTGTCTGGCACTGGTGAATTCAGAGCTTATTCACCAAGTGTCAATATGCTGTCATGTATTTTCAATTAGTTGTTTGATGCCCAGATATTGTCTTTTGGGCATGGCTTCAAGTTACTGGAGGGTGAGTACACTCATTCTTCTCTTAGTTTTAGCAGCTGCTGATTTTGGCTCCCCCTTGGTATGGAAAGATGTAGTGTCAAGAAGTTGGGGTGCTGACCATGATTAGGTTCCCAGATCTCTGAGGACCAGGGATGATCTCAAGAGATGGGAAACCTCCTTAGAATATGAAAGAACAGAGCAAAATAGAGACCTCTTAGGTAAGGTACTTCTAGTGGACTCTGGGTATTAAAAACCAAAAAGAAAGAAGGAAAAAAAAAGGAGGAAAAAGAAATGAAAAGAAAAGAGAAAGAAAAGAAAAGGAAATGCTTTAATCATTGGGATGCAGGTAATTCAAAGGTTGTTTCTACCCTTTTGTTTCCCTGAGAACCAGGGCACATGTTTTCTTTTTTAAAATATCCATCCCACTTTTTTGCCCCTATTTCTTGCCATTTTCCAGTAGCACATCTTCCATGGAAAAAGATAAACCAACCTCCGGGTTAAAGCAGCTGGCTTTCTCTGTCAGAAAGGTCTGGGAAGCAGACCCAAAACTCCTCTGTAACCCACCTCTGCTTAGGACTTGCCTGCAAACAACTTGACTTGTATTTGAAACTCAAAAACCTAAATACAGAACAGACACCAGGAAATTTTTTTTCTCTCCCCGAGAATAACAAATATTTGGAACACAATCCCAGGCCCAACTGTAAGCAGCACAGCAGCAATTAGATGCTGCCCTAGGAAATAAGAGCTTATTGGAAAGGAATGGGCTCCACGGACCCCACTGACCTTCTCCTGTGCCCTGTGTTTCTTACATTCATGTGAATAATGAGTGAATTTGAGACCACTATACACCAGGGCTTAGCTCTTTCTGCTTTTTATGTTCTTCATTTGCTACTTCCATATGGTAGAGTAATTGTCCAAGAACTCAGCCTTGGTATATTAACTGGCCATTGTGGGTGGGAAGAAATGTCAGACATATAAAGCAGCCAATAAAAGCATCCCTCACTGTGCTTAAACCCAACACGCTCTTCTAATATGGAGATAAGCAAATGGCATCACCTTCCTGCTGTCTGCTTTAAAAGCAAGACTGATCTAATCACTGATGCTGGGCACAGAACTGAGTGCATGAGTGCCTGATAGGACAGGGACTGAGATCATTACTAATTTGGGTGTGAGCTGTTCTCTGCGGTTTGTCACCCAGTAAAGAGTAAAAACCGCCTAGATAGATGTTCTTTCTTAAGTGAGCTGGGTGTGACCTAAAAGCTTCTGTGATTTAGCAGCTCCAGAACAAAGAGGTGAGTTTCCTAGGGTGCCAGGCCCCCAGCAGAAACTATCTCTACAATGATGACGGAATCAGAGAGGACCAAAACAGTCAGCCTGTCCTCACGGCACAGCCAAATTGCGGAACTCTGTGGGCAGAGATGATCAGTCCTGTCATCCAGAAGCCTCATCTATCAATACTAAATTAAATTTATTGATATTTTCAGTTATACTTGTGCTATAAAATGACAGGGGACCCATCTTTTCTACTGCTTCAAAGAAAATAAAAAATAGTGGACATGATATACTGGCATACTGGTCAATTACCCCATAAAAACATTTGCCCTGATATGTTTATGGCATCATGCAAACAGAGAAAAGCTATAGGGGGCAGATGTAATTTGCATCATTCAGGAAGTTGGTCTTGTCATTTTCTTATTCAAATGCATTTAATTATTAGGGCTTTTTTTTTTTTTTTGGCTTATGACATTGGCTGAAATTTAGAGCAGAACAAACTAGCTGGAGTCAGATTCTATCCTCTTGAAACTTAAGTGACTTGAGATTTTTGTGCTATTTTATGAAGGGATTAACCTCTCCAAGGTTGGAATTTGCCTGCTTTGTATGAACTAACCCTTCCAGAGGGTTTTCATAATTTACTGAATGCCATTCCTGGAAACACAGATAGCTATGTGCTGACAAGCCATGCTGGCTACTTCTGTTTTAAAAGAACAGAGATCAGAATGGCTGAATGACTTGTCCAAAGTCATAGAATAAATCTGCCTTTGAGATGATAAGAGAAACCAGGTTTTCTAAATTTTCGCTTTTGTCAAATGCTGAACAGATTGGATTTAGCAGTAAGAAGTGGGATCAGACAGAGCAGATTCCAAAAAAATGCCAGCAGGGGAGCGGGCTGTACTTCAGATACAGAGTGTAACAAAACGGCTGAGTGGTAGGGTCCCTTGAGGCTTTCTACAAAAGGACAACCAAGAACTGTTCTGAGGGTACCAGAAATCTTAAGTCAGAGGGCAAAGCTGTGCTGGGAACTTGAACTTGTCAGAATCAAGAGATGTGAATCAGTCACAGGTGGGCTTAATTTTCACTCCCTGGTGTTTGTGCTGATGTGGCTCATTTGTATTGACTCAATCAATCTTGTGGCGACCTGGATCCAGGGCACTTTGAGAGTATCATGAAGATCTCTAACCAAATCCTACTGAAATCGGCTTCCTGCATGCTTCTGGATGAATACAGTTTTGGTTCACAGAGGCAGTTATAAAAAGACACGTGAGAAAAATATACCAAACCTAAAGATGCTGATTGCAATTGGGTTAATGAGGCTTTTCTGCTTCTTAAATCTTGGCAGAAACCAGTATGGGGGGCAAAAACCCTACTCTCATATTCTTTCCAACATGTTTGTTACTGGGGCCGTCATTTTGCTGGCAGTTCCCTTTGGCAAAAAAATAAATGGATGGCATGTGAGGTCTTTTTGCATTCTGAAATAACTGAGAGTTAAGTGCTCTGTGATGTGATGGGAGCTTGTGAATTTGGTGAGTATTTTTACCCTTTGCTTTTCTCTGAATTCTACTTTGCCTATCTTCCCTAAATAAATATTTAAGGTTCAGTCTGGGATCTTAACTCTGGCCCTTAAGATAAGCAGATTTCTCTTTTCCATTCAGTTCTATCTGATTAGGGTTGGAACTATGAATACTATCACACTGACGTTTCCTATGCATTCACTTGACATGACTCTAGTGGATAATGACCCAGGTTCAATCAAGGAGGAGTTGAAAGATAGTTCAGACATCTATGGATAAGAAGTCAAGTCTAGAAGACAATATTTATATATTTACATTTACTTATTTTAATTTTACAGTAAACACAAGTTTTCTAGATCAGAGGTAGACTGATTATTTGCTTATGTAGGTTATCTTATTACCAGTTCTCTGTGTCCCATTTCTCTTTTAGGATAACATGACAAAGACAAGTGTCACCTACACCTATGAAGGGGAGGGGGCCCAGTAATTATCAGTCTTACAGTTTCTGTAAGAGCAGCCACACAGCTGTCTTTTCTTCCTTTCTGAGAAAAGGAGAAAAACCTTTGTTCTCTAATGTAAATAAATCTTCTCTGAGGAGCAAAGGGAAGGTCCCTCAGGTGCTACAACGCTTTGGAATGTGAACAAATGGCTCCAGAGCAGAGAAACTTGTACATTTCTTCTAGGCAATTTTTTATCCTTTACTACCAAGTCTTATTTGCCATTCACTCATTCTTTTTGTTCAGAAATTCCTGAACATGCAGAAACACAAAAATACTTGCATTGTTTTCTGACACTGGGGAGCTCAGGTAAGAAGTCAACAAGTCCCATAGACTTAAAGAGGCAAGCAGAAATTCTCCAGGTGGAGTCAGGAGGAGTGAGACTTTGGGACTCTGATGCTAGGGGAAAAGCTATTTTCTCCATGTCTGTTGGATGTGGGTAGCTCTTGGCCAGGGGATATTAATAAGGTTGATGACCTCTTGGGAAATATCACCCCCTGATGAGGCAGGTAAAGAGAAAGTAGAATTACCTGGTAACTAATTCCAGTGACGGCAGAGGTGTTTGTAGTTTGGAGGCTCCAAGAGTCACAAAAAACAAAGGAAAAAGTACTAGAATTTATTATCTCTGTATATATTTTCCTGTTTAATCACAGACCTACTCATCAATGAAGCCTACATGGATTAACAACCTTCAGGAAAAATAATGATCGATAGTACTTGAATTAGTATTCAAAATTAAGGCCGCCTGATTCCGAACTCCATAACTGTCAGTTTCTACTGGCCAAGTCTGAGTAGCTTCTCTGTCACCTATTACCCGCGTAACCTTGTATAAGTCACTTAACCTACTGAGCCTTCATTTTCTTGCCTACAAAATAAAAACAAATAAAAAGCATAAACTGGTCTGTTTTTTGTTAGATGCTGTTTACAAATTGGGCAATATATTTGCAAATACTGTATGAAGTCATGTTACACAAATTCTAGTTTATAAATTATTATTCAAATCTAGTAAAATATTATTATGGTTTTAACATTTTGGAAGTTATTTCTATTTTTTTACCCTTATGTTTAATGCTCCAGGGGGCATCTTAATTCATATGGCTTTTTTCCTCTTCCTGCTTAGTTATTTTCTTATATGTAGACAAACTGAGATCCAGAGAGAGAGTGATTATCTAAGATCTCACAATAGGTAGATTTTCTTACATTATTTAAAACTATATCCTGACCAAGAGATTGGACATTGTTCTGTGTAGGCGTGGAGACTGGGAAAAGCTCCTTGAAAAATTCATCTGTGAGTCGGTGGCCTCAATTCAGTTGTTGCTCACAAAATCTGATGTCTAGGTAAATGGGTGACATCAATTGTATTTCAAAACTGTAGTGGGTGGGTATTATTTAGACACATTGGTGTGAAAGAGGAAGGGAATTCCTGAGGGAAATGGAATGAAAATGCTGATCTTTGTCTTGCAGTCTTAAAAGCCTTGGCTCTGGAGGAAAAAAAAAAAAATTAATTCATAAGTGATGCGGTTGAATGGACTGACCAGGAAGCCCCGAGGGAGGTGGGTGTGGAACATGCAGGGAAGTGCTTTTCATAAATTAAAAGAGAGAGAATGTTTCATCACATGGTGGTTCCATTAAGCCCACTACTTAATTTGTTTCAGCTCACTTTTCTGGCACTCAATTGACTCTTCCTCCCCATCTCTGGGGGATAGAAAGGATTAGAATTTCCCAAAATCACATGGACTCTCTTCTGAGCCATCCATGAACATAGCAAAAAAGAAGAATCTGGAGTGGTTCTATTGCTGGCTTTAAAGATAATGGAACTCAAAGAGTCTCCCAAGTTTTTAACTGGTCTTCAGCTGTGGTCTGAAGTTAGGAGCCTGAAACATAGTATTATAAGGGAGGATTTCTTTTTTTGTTTGTGGAGACAGATTTTGCTGGAGCAGATGGCTTTGGGCAATGAAGGGTGCCTGATGGTGGTGCCTTCTCCACGTAAAAACCCACAAACCACAGTTTCATTTTTTAAGTGTGCAGGTGAATGTATGTGCTTGAAGCTTTTCATATTTTAAACTTCCTACTTAATTATAATGTCATAGACAGAAAGTGCCAAAAATGTATACATATTTTAAGAAAGGCAAAAATCATTTTAAAATTGTAATACTCAAGTCACATTTGACTCCTGCGATTACAAGAGATAAAAGATAAAATATACAGGATGGCAAATGTTATCAGTATATGTTGAATATTACAATTTGAATACAGCTTTTTCCTTTCTTAATACCTGCATACACTTTTAGCACCCTCTGTATTATTCTTTAAGCTTTATATTGCAGCTAACTAAAAAAATAAGAAGCCTGTAGATCTGTTTCTGATTCTGTCAACAGAAGTGCTTGATGCTTGGCTACACACACGGTAGTGAGGATGGTAATAAAATCTAAATTCCTCACTATGCCCCACAAGACTCTCGGTCATCTGGGCCTGGCTTATGACTTTGATCTCACCTCCCATCAACTCCCCACATCACTAGTCCTCACCTCACCCTTGTGTGTTTGCTGTCCCTTGTATCCTCTGCTCTTCCCAGCTTGGGGCTTTGGAATTCTCTTCTCCATGCCTTTCACTTACTAACTAAGAACATCATTGTTCAGTAGGGTCCTCCTGAGAGAACTTCCCCAGACTATCTTATTTAAAGAGATAGGTTGGGTCAACCTATCCCAGTCACTATCCCATGGCCCTGCTTTACTTTCTTCCTAATATTAACCATTCTGTGATTTTCTTTCATGCATCCGATTACATGTTTATTGTTTCTTCCACCAGAGGTAAGTGCAGGGTTCCTGCTTGTTTTACTCATGCTATATCTACAGTGTCTAGAATAGTGCCTGGCATAGCATAGGTGCTCAATGAATATTCACTGTTGGAAGTACCAATGCCGCCATAGATTTTTGTAGATTCCTGGGGATTTATGGTTGCCTACTTGCCTGGTACCAGTCTGTGGCATGTTAGGAAGGCCAGCACAGCAGGGATGAGCAGCAGGGAGTAAGTGATGCTTCCTCTGTATTTACAGCCATTCCCCATCACTCCCATTACACTTAGCTCCACCTCCTGTCAAATCTTCTCCCACCTTTCATCTGTGGGAACACTGTTCATGAAACTGACCTAAGAGAATAAGAGAGAAGAAATAAAAAAGATAAGATATTCAAAAAGAAACATATCAGAGCTATTTTCAGTGACATCATACACAGTTAACCTTTGAATAATGCTAGAGACAGGAGCCCTGACCACCTCCCACAGTGAAAATCTATGCATAACTTTTGACTCCCCACCCAAATTTAACTATTAAATAGCCTACTGTTGACTGGAATGTCTATTTCGATGCATGGAAGTGAGCACCACAGGGAAAACACATCTGGAAGAAGAGGGGAGTAGGCAAACATAAATCCCTGGGAATCTGCAAGTGTCTTATGGCTGCACTGGAACTTTCAAAGGGTGTAGAATGAGACTCCCCAGCCATCTGATCCAGGTCTTAAGGGTCATGTGAGTTAGGGATATGTGTAAGTGTAGGCAACACAAACAGCCAACAAAGACTGAAACATATGCAGTCATTATTAAAGTGCTACTTCAAAGTAAGGATAATGTCTCTCCTCATTCATTTCTGTCTTCCAGCTTTAGACCCTTGGGAGTGGGTGAAGAGTTTGCTGCTAAGGCTCTTTTATATGTAGTTTTAGCAGATTGGTAGATCCTGACCCAGCATGATTGAATAGAACCTAAAAGGTGACTTTGTCTGGTTCTGACTTGCTATCTACCCTTACACTATTCTAACTCTAGTTAGAGTTAGAGTTAAATCTGCCTTCACAACCAACTGTGAAATTCTGATCGGTTCTCTGGTATGTCGTAGCAAGTGCATTCCCAACACCAGCTGCTGCATCTACCAGATGCTAACTCAATTTCGTGTCTATTCCTAGCCATCTCCCTTCATAAACTGTTACTACTTGACTACTTTGCTTTTTCTTATCAGGTCAGTTGGCTCTTTAGCAGTAGTCTTTTGTAAACTATTTTTCCTATTATCACATGTTTATTTCAGCCAGTTAGGGCAAGGTGATTTGTATCTCAGAGATGCTCCAGCTCTTGAACTTTATGTACTTTTCCAAAGGCTTTACATAGCCTAATATATTTCCCCATGAAAATGGCTACACAACATTTATCTACACAGACTGGCAAATGCTTCAGTATCTGTACACGGGGAAACCGTCCTGTAGTAAGTGGTCTCATTGATAACGACCATTTCCTGCTTGTCCTTCATGGTCCAGTTAATCTTGTTGTTGCTGCCAGTACCCATGTCAGTCATGATGTGCTTGTTCCTGAAGACAAACACGATAGTGCATGGATCGTATAACTCATACATTTTGTTGAAGTCAGGCACTTCCATACCATCTACATGATACAAAACTGCAAAAATGTTCAACATGTTCAGCTGTACTGTGTAGAGCCACATCCATGCTCATACAAGGAGGATCCCAATTGTGCCCAAATGGAATGACTATGAAAACATGGCCTGATCTACCTGCCAGCCAGGCCGTGAGTGTGGGTGCAGATGTGGCATCCTGGAGACTGAACTGGATGTTTCTGAATAGGGACGTGCCCCCTTTTGAAAATGTATTTTCCTAATCTAGGCAACATTTCCATACCTAAATTTCAGCTCTGGCCCTCATCTTCCACTGTTTCCCCCTCCCCCCATGTTGGGTATGTCTCCTGATCTTAGTGTTGCCTTCCTGATCTTTGTTGTTTTTACCTTGTTGCCTTTTCTTTGTTTGTCGACAGTCAGAAAGTCTGCTCGGACATAAGACCATTTTCAGAGCTTGCTTCTCAGCTGTCTTTATAAATATTTCTAGTGATTGGGAGGCCTGAGCTCTAACCAGGCACTATATCATGTTATTGAGACCATACTATGTTCCAACCTGGTTACCCCCATTTTATAGGTAAGGAAACTGAGGCTTGGAGAGGTCAAAGCCACATGGTTAACTGGTGGCAGCTTAGGATTCCAACCCAGAGCTACCTTATTCCTTGCCCCCTGTTTTGTCTTTTGTACCACAGGACATCAATTTAAGTGTAATCCAAATCACATAACTTCTTTAGGTCTTACTTTATCACTTTTACAATAAGTAGGGCAGGATTGAGTGAAGGCAATATACACTCCCTTTTAATTCTAAAGTTTATAAATTTTGAGGCTTAAGCTCCTTACCTTGTATGGTTGATCATTTTCTAAAGATCAAAGGTGCTTTCCAGATTAGAGTGGAGTACAGAGAGCAAAACCACTGTGGGTACTTTGGACAGAATGTGATTTAATACAGGGGATTATGTGCTTACAAAATTAGTGGCAGCACTGAGGAGTGACGATTAAGGACTATTCATGGTTTTGACCAGACCATCAGGCGGCAGCTGTAGCACTTCTGTGATCCTGTGGCTGCTGCCAGAACTGCCTCTGGATGTTCACCAGATGGGTCATGTGACACTGGAACCCTGCATATGACCCGTGCTATAGTGTGGAAATGGTGTGTCCCCACCAAAACTAAAAAATTGGATTGAAATTGGATTCTAAAATGCAGCAGTGTTGAAAGGTTGGTGCCAGTGGGAGGTGTTTGGGCCATGGGGGTGAATCCTTCCTTAATTATATGCCCTCCTTCAGGATGTATGAGTTCTCACCTGTTCCACAAAGAGCAAGTTGTCAAAAACAGTCTGGCTCCCTTGTTTCTCCTCTTGCTTCCTTTCTTGCCACATGATCTCTACACACACTGGCTCTTCTTTCACTTTCCATCATGAGTGGAAGAAGGATGAAGTCCTTGTCAGATGCAGCCACCCAGTCTTGGACTCCTCAGCCCCTGGAATCATAACCTTTTTTTTTTCTTTATACGTTACCCAGCCTCAAGTATTCTGTTATAGCAACAGAAAGTGAACTCAGACCAAAATGAACTAAAACAGCTTCTCAGTGGTTCCACCTCCTTTTCCTAACTCTAAATCTCAGGCAAATGAATCCAACTGGTGGAACCTAATTTGTATCCACAATGCTGGTTGCTAAGGAGTCTAGGAAATGTTGACTCTAGCTTGCCTGACTTTGCAGAACAGGAAAGAGTTAAATGGAGACTAAGCAAATAAAACCAACCTTGACTTCTAAAGGTCACCAGCCTTTCCCCTACTTAGCTTGCAGTAGCACATCTCTGAGACCCCAATTTATTGTCAGATTCATTATAAAGTTATATTATCAAAGGCGATTTTTTTTTTGCCTCCTAAAGGAATAACATGTTCCCTGACTGATGAATATAAAATTCAGGCATTTGGAAAGGCGTGCTAACCTCATATTGTCATCAGAATAGCAGAAAACAGACTTGAAATGGGATCATTCATAAATATGATTGGTCATCTTAATTTAAAATATCTAAAAACATCCATATTTTCCCTTAGGAGAGACTTTAGAGATATAAGGAACTCTGTAGAAATCTTCTTTAGGAGGAGATTCCAAAAGTGGATTTCCTTCTCAGGGCAAGAAATACACTGTTCTGATTTGGACATGTGGGTTATGTTACAGTGCACAATTGCTGTCTCCTCATTGAAGAAAAAAAAAAAAAAGCTGATTCTGCAACTGAGTGTGGCCTGAAAGAGCTTGTGCAAGTGGAAGACACAAGCCCAGGCCTTAACCACTTTTCCCTTTGCACAGCCGTATTCACTAGGAGGCCACAAATACAGCATGTTAATTCAAACTTTTCAAAACCATGAAACCACTGAATATCTCAATATCTACATGTGGACTCTCATTTGCCTACTCTGTGTTAACAGAGAAACATTTGGTTTTAAACAAGACTTTATTTAAGGGGAAAAAGTATATAGGATTACATTTGAAAATGTAATTACCGAAAAGATAAACCATATGCTGGTAGTTTTCGTTTTACCTCCTTTTCACTGAGGCCTGCTTTCAAGAGTTCATTTGGAGGTATGTGGAAATTCTAATTCTATGCCCAAGCTAGGTAAGCCAAGCACAGCTTACTCACCGTCATACGTGTTTACATTTTGATGTAGTTGCTGCCAAAATATCTTGCAGCCCAGTAATAGAGGCTTACTAAAAAAGAGCACAAAATAGTTGACTCAGAGATACCAGCTTGAGCTTCCACACCTGCCTCCATCCTCTTCTCATTGCCACCTCCCCCCTGTAAGATAGGATAAAGGGGAGTTATCAGCAGCATGTAGGTATCACCTGTTACCTGTGACCGCAGGTGCAGGGGTTCCAAAAGAGATAAAGAATAAGAACTGTGTCTTTTGGTTCCTTTGACTTCAGGTTGAGCAGGTTTTGTCCATGCCATGGTAAAACTAGGAACAAAGTGTAAATAGCCAGATTGAACCCTCATAGATATTAAAATCCACTATAGATCAGCCAAAATCTTTTATGAATGCTAGTTCTCCTAAGCAGAGTTCTGCTAATGAATGCTAAATAGAATTGGTAACCTTTCTCCAAAGGGGAAATAAAGGGGAGGGGGGGTAACTCAGAATAGCAATTTTTGCCTATTACAAATTTACCTGTTAATTTGTATATGTACAACTGTTGGGTTCTTTTTGGTAAAGGTAGTATCTCAAAATGTTTGAGGTTGATAAGGGCTAGTAATCCCCCCAACCTCACCACAAGGTTATAAAGAAAGCAATTACTGAAAAATTTCATAATTGATCTAGACATTTTAAAACAAACCTTTATGAGTAAGAAAGAGTAGTATAATCTGTTCTAATAAGCCCAACGAGGTCTCAGTTCTTTCTTCTTTTAGTTGCTCTGACCAACATCATGCCAGAAAGGTTATCCTAAGGAAAAGGAGATGGCATTAGAGATGCAGCCTTCTGTTACCTATTTAGTAGCAACCGGAAATCTTTCTACACTAGGGATTGGCTAATAGAAAAATTGTCAGAGTCTTTTAAATGGAGCAAAAGATTAGTAGGTGTTTTCAGTAGAAAAACTAGGCATTATTTAGAGTGTATATTTTCTGGTTATTTGAGTGTATGGGGTTTCTGCCTTTCACTGTTTTCGAGCTGCTTTACAATTGAATAAGATGTAGAAAACTAATGGTAATGCACATAATTCCTTTCTGTACACATGAAAATAAATTCTGTGTAGTGGAGGTTCAATTGATTTCCCTTCACTTCAGTGAAAGAGCCAAGTTTGGCACCTATTAAATAATCACAGCATTGCTGATGGGCTCATGTATTTGCCTGGTATTAGAGATCTTCTTTGAACAAATTGTAACTTCTCTTCTGATTTCCCTATTATTTAATGAGTAATATAAAATCTATGATACATGTTCATTTTACATTATAAAGAGTCCTATTTAAAAATTTAGTCTAAACACCATCCTTAAAGGCTAATTTGGACCTGGCTGGATTCCTAGAGGCTGTTCACCAATGAGTGAGGATTGAATTCAAAATATTTCCTCCAATTTCCAATTTTCCTGTCTTAAATGCCTTCACTTTTATAAAATATTTTTTCCAGTCTTTATATCTCAATATATTTAAATTTCACTAATAAATGCCCAGTTGTAACAAATATCTTTCTAAATATGGATTCTAAGTTTTTGTGATGTATTATGTTAATTCTCAAACCCTTGGGAGTGGATCAAGATATAAATGATGGATGTACTTATAGTGGCCAAATGTGGCTTTCTCATGAAACACTAGTTGGTTTCCTTAGAGTATAGATACTTAGTCAAAGAAAATGACTGTCCTTAATCTCAAGTTTCAATGAAATTCCATATTTATAGTATCATAATATCTGTGATGAAAAGTTTTAACATCAATTACTAACATCATAACAGTGTCCTTTAAAGAAATTAAGAAAAATCTCCCTAGTTGAACATCTTACATTCTAATAGTACATTAGTTCATGTAATCTTTAAATGCAAAGTAATTTAAGCATTCACATTTCTAGAAGATAAAAAGTTGATGAAATCTGAGTTCTGATAACATGAGTATCATATAGCTATTCACAGACATCTACAGGAAAAATGTGCATATTCGATCTTCATATAAGTGTATTTTTTTAAAGAGAGAAAGGAAGGAAATAATTGTACAAAGTAGGTAGTGACTTACATATACTAATAGTGTTTTGCTTTTATATACCACACTAACTGTTTTGAAGTGAATTTGTGACCCAACAACAGTGGGCAGTGGGCCCAAAGAGGCTAAACAGAATGTTAAGGTAATTCAGCTAAGATGAACCCTAAGGTTAAACAATTTCTTCTTTAGTGAAACATCCATAGTGTGAAGGGAGGTAGGGAGAGAACATTTAAAGAGAAGGGCACTTGAATAATGGTGGAGAAGTCTCAGTTCAGAAAATGTTTTCTTTTCACCTATGCCACAGAGAAATCCATCTGAATGTGAGGAGAATTTCCTGCTTAAAGCCGTAAGGCAGAGTCCACTTGAATTTGAGAGAGACCTCATCTCTTACAGGTTCAACATCACATGGAATCATGCAATGAAGTCAGGGACAGCCTTACCAGTTAGTTACAAAAGCACTAAATGTTCTTTGCAAATCTCAAGACGTCTGAAGCCAAAGTCCTGTGTTTTGAGATAGGAACCTGGAATAGTGGAGAGACGTTGAAGATCAACCGCGGTACAAGAGAAACAGACCAGCTTGGTTCAATGAGAATTGTGGCCATACGCAATAGGATTGGAGACAATATAGAGACAACGGAAAAAGGAAATAGGGGAAGAATATTTTTCTTGACAATTTAACTAAGTGGTTCACTAATACTCTAGAGAAGGGATGTGATTAATTTCCACCAGGACTACATTGTTCCTGTATCTGCAAGTAATTTATAATTTGCTGTATGCTTTTATTCTGGGGCTGTTATTCCATAATGTTTCAGTTTATATAAGTTTTCAAAAAAGTAATAAAGTTAAGGAAATAAAATCTTAAGTTAAAAATAAAATCTCCTTAGGTTATGTTAATGAAAAGTGTTTGACCCAAAAGAATCTGATAGACATTTAGTTTCTGCCTTTATAGGTCTATGAAGTTTCCTTTATAGAGGATGGTTAGAGAATAAGGCAATTTCATTGGGTTCGTCAGCTCTTGTTTTCACCCCTTTTGTATCACTATTCTCTCTGTGGTCTGGAATCACATTCTTTAGATTGGTAGCAGCATCCCCCTCTCTTCCACCATCTTCCCTCAAACACCAGCTAACTTCTACTCCTCTCCAATAGCTTATAGTTAAATTCTGGCTTCCACCAGCCCACCTGTGTACTGTCTGGATGGTGATTCTATGATTGCATTCCCATATTTGATTTAAGTTACATTTCTGACTGTATGTTTTGAATTATGCTGTGAGTGCGTTGGAGGCAGGAGCCATGTCCTCCCCATTGCTATATCCTTAGGTTAGCACCTGGAGTCCTGTAATCACATAGTTTTCCAACAAAAACTGAGTGAAAGATTGAAGAAATGAACTGTAATTTAGGGCCCATCTAATTCAACACCTTCATTTTGCATAATTGAAAAAATGAAGGCTTACCTTCTTCTCCTGGTAATGTGCTGGGTAAGATAATCTTCTGCAAAACATTTCAAGATGGCAGCTAACATATCTCCAACCTTATCTCCAATGCATGGAGTAGTATGTACTTACCAGGGACTAAATGAAATGGAAACTGAAAACAAAAAGGTGAAGAAGGGACACTGAGGCTCTGCCACCTGGGACTGCTGAACATTTCTTAACATAAAGCTGGCTTTGAACCTCACATAAGGTAGTATGGAACTCAGGACAAAGTCTTGGACCTGGGCAAGGTGAGGAATTGGGCTGTCTGAAGGATGGGTTAGTAAAAAGAAATCCTCGGGTCCCTGGTAGAAAAACAACTCTGAGAATTTATAATATAGATTTGCTCTGACAAGGGTTTAGGTAATTTTATATTACATTCCTGGTCTGCAAAACTCCACCTAAGACATTAATATGATGGCCGTGACGGCCCATTAGCCTCTTGGTGGGCCTAGCAGAAGCAATGCAAACTCCCACTACAGGGGAGGGTTTCAATCCTGCTGCATGAGCTGGTCAGAGTTATATAGAGGGTGAATGGACAAGAACATATTAATAAAATGTTATCTAACACACGAAGAGATAAATGTCCATGAGGCAGAATTGTTGGATAAAAGATATAAAATGAATGTTTTAAAAATGTTTAAAGAAAAATGAGCCTCGTTTTTCTTGGTTAACTAGTATTCAGTAAATTTGTGGCAAAAATCTAAACTATATTATATCTAGGGCCAGTCCAATAATTTTCAGGGTTCAGGGCAAAATGAAAATGCAGGATTTCTTGTTAAAGAGTCAGGAATAAAATGTCATCAAAGGCACTAGAATAAAAATCTTTTCTTTTAAAAACATTTTGTTACTTGTAAAACATAATAGAAATAATAGTGATCCATGAGGAACAACAGAAACTTTCAAGTTGTAATAATTTATTGGTATAATAATTTAAAAAAATTATAATACCTCATTAGTGTGATAGGTACTTTTTTTTCTGACTCAGTTTTCTGCAGATTTCTGTATTAGGTAACCAAAGTTTATGCTTTTAGCAATTTAATTCTTTTTAGCCAGGCTGGAGTGCAGTAGAGTGATCATAGCTCATTGCAACCAGGGACCTCTCACCTCAAGCGACAACTCAAGCAATCCTCCTGCCTCAACCTCCTAAGGAGATGGAACTACAGGTATGTACCATCACACTTGGCTAACTTTTCTATTTTTGGTAAGAACAGGTTCTCGCTATGTTGATGTGGTCTTGAACTTTGGGCCTCATGCAGTATTCCTGCCCTGGCCTTCCAAAGCGCTGAGATTATAGACGTGAGCCACCATGCCTGCCCTTAGCAATTTAATTTTCAAGTGATTAATTTAAAGCAATGACAGACCTCTTAGCAAATGCAAAATTGCAAATAATTGTCAATAATATTCAATTTAAAAATGGCTCTTTGTGTTGATGTATCCATTGTTGCGACTGTTGGTAGGATTTTATAGGCTGTGATAACATTGAGATGAATTTCTAACATGTTATATTGAACACTCATTTAGTACATCTAGAGCTAATGATTCTTGCAAGATAATTTTCCTAAAAAGATCTAACTCATTATTCAAACCAGTTTCATGTAAATCTGAATTTAATTTTAGGTGTAAATCTATACAATGACATTTTATTATTTTCTCTAACATTTCAGATAACTTGTAGAGGTCGTAAAGGAAACCAAAGGTGGCTTAATGATTTATATATAATTCAGAACAAACTGTTTATATATTCTATTATAATGCATTCAATGACAGAAAAATTAATTTTTATTGTCTTCCTTGTTAATAATTGGTTCACCCAAAGACTTATATGAAATTTTTTTTCCTGTGGAATATGGTAATTTTTAAACTTAATTTCTAAGTCTATATATGTTTGCTTTGTAGTGTTGTAGAAGTTCCCCAAAATAGGTAGCTTAAAATCTTCCAAGAATTTTAATAACACCCCAATATGGCTTATTGTAATGTAAAGTAATTCCTGTCCTAGACACAGACTGGAGAGTTAATTTTGGTACAGAAGCTGTAAGGACATGCTTTGGGGATGGATGGTCAAGCCGTGGTCTTGGTGTTGCCTCCATGCGAAGCCCCTAGCCTATGGGTGGGGAACCTGCTGCCTTAAGGCCACCTGTGGCCTTCTAGGTCCTCAAGTATAGTCTTTTGACTGAATCCAAATTTTGTAGAACAAATCCATTTATTTTTATTAATACATTTTTATTCATCTTTTAATTTTATTTTTTAAAATTAATGTATTTAATGGGTGGTGCCTGTGGTTCAAAAGGGTAGGGTGCCGGTCTCATATACTGGAGGTGGCAGGTTTGAACCCAGCCCTGGCCAGATAAATAAATAAATAAATAAATAAATAAAATTAATGTATTTAAAATACCAAAGAATAAAATAAACTTCAAAGAAACAATGCTCTTGTATTGACCGTCACAATTAGAGCGTTTTGTGACCTATAAAGGCTGCACTGATGGCTGCTACGCTCCTGATTTAGTTCCAACTTCCCCTGCCTGACTGGCACCATTACCACACCTGGCTGACTGGTGAGAGTTTATAGGGCTGAGTATGTTAGTCCATTAGCATCTTTTGACAGCATGCTAAACAGAAACTGTGTTTCTGTTGTGAATAGTTTATAGGGCTGAGTATGTTAGTCCATTAGCATCTTTTGACAGCATGCACTGTGTTTCTGTTTGTGAATAGTCACACAGTTGGACAGGCTTTTTGAATTCTGTCTGTGTAACATCCATCATGTCAAAGCAGACCAAGAGAATGCTGAAGGAAGAAAACAAATTTTTTCAAATGAGGATTGGGAATTGCAATATTATCTTGTTTCTGATAAAAGATAATGTGATTCACTTGCTTTGTGATACTTCAATATCAACATTAAAGAAATTCAATGCTTTAAGCTAAAAAGCTTCTGCACAGCTAAGGACACGACAATTAAAGCAAACAGATAACCTTTAGAATGAGAAAAGATATTTGCATATTATGAATCTGACAAAGGGGTGATAACTAGAATCTATAAAGAACTCAAATTAGTCAATAAAAAAAGAGCAAACAATCCCATCTATCACTAGGTAAGAGACATGAATAGAACCTTCTCTGAGGAAGACAGATGAATGGTCAACAAACGTGAAAAAATGCTCATCATCCCTAATAATCAGGGAAATGCAAATCAAAACCACCCTGAGATACCACCTAACTCCCGTGAGAATAGCCCACATCACAAAATCTCAAAGCTCAGAGGCTGGTGCAGATATGGAGAGAAGGGGATACTTTTACACTGTTGCTGAGACTGCAAACTAATATAGCCTCTTTGGAAAGAGGTATGGAGAATACTCAAAGAACTCAAAAGAAACCTTCCCTTTGATCCTGCAATCCCATTACTAGACATTTTTATGCACAGGACAGGGCTGAGGGGTGGGGGAAGAGAAACCATTCAGAGATGTAGAAATTGTGAAAGAATGCATTGTTGAAGATGTAGGATGCTTAGATTCTAATAACATTTCAAAGTACAAACAACTCCCTCTTTCAAGGAGAAGCATAATTATTCAGCAGCATGAATTAACCTTTAATTTAGCAGGATAACTTTATGCAATACTTCGAAAGGAAAATATATATTATTCAATTGCTTTGGATGAATCAATTGATACTACTGACTCAGCCCAGATTTTATATTTCATTCAGGTCATAACTCTTCTTTGTTATGAAGAGTTACTCACTTTGGATACTCTTGTGAACAGAGCATGGGGGAAAAGATATCTTCACATTCAAGATAAATGTGAAGTTGGGCTGAATTTGGTAAATTTTTTTTTTTTTTTTGAGACAGTGCCTCAAGCTGTCCCCCTGGGTAGAGTGCGTTGGCATCACAGGTCACAGCAACCTCCAACTCCTGGGCTCAAGTGAGTCTCCTGCCTCTGCCTCCCAAGTAGCTGGGACCACAGGCACCCGTCACAATGCCCGGCTATTTTTTGGTTGCAGCCGTCATTGTTGTTTGGCGGCCTGGGCTGGATTCGAACCCACCACCTTAGGTGTATGTGGCTGGCGCCTTAGCCACTTGAGCCACAGGCGCCGAGCCGAATTTGGTAAATTTAATAGAGTATTTACAGATGGTGTACCTTCTGTGACAGGAAAACAAAGGATTTATTGCATAGATTAAAAGAAAAGGATTAACAGATCCAGATGCTCAATTCATTTCATTGTATCTTACATCAGCAAAATCTCTATGCTAAAGCTACTATTTTAAGTGACACTTATTACCTATATTGGTGCTAATGCAACATGGCATTGGCATCATAACTTGCTAAAGTTGATAGATAAGTACTCAGTGTGGATTTGCCATATCATCCTAAAACGCATTGGCCATTGCAGAGATAGGTGTTAGCCAAAATTTTATCTCTGTGAGAACAGATATTTAAATTTTATGAAGGGCAGGATTAGTGATGTGAATTATAGAAAGTATTTCAATGTGATATCATGTCAAATCAAAGCGACTTATTTCTTTGCAAGGTAAAACTAAGTCTACATATAACATGTGGTGAAAAATTATCATTTTTCAAAACACTTCTTTTCCAAAAGGAAATTTTGCTTGAACACTTTTCCCAGTTAGCAAAGGTCACTGATGGGCAGGATAATACACGTGGATCATGTAAAGTATGTGCAGCTGTTATAGACCTATTAATTAGAGAATGAAAATTTTACTGACTTTGAGAATCATGACATCACACGCACATTAGCATTTCAGGCTCAAGTAGTTGTTATCAGCAAAGTACCTAATGAACTACAGATTGATTGAGCTCTTAGTAGATGACATTTTAGAGTCAATCCTTGATGCAAAGAAAGATCCAGGTGAAATATAGAAAAATGGATTTGGCAGAACACCCATGCCTTTGGCAACATGACTGAAAAATGCTTTTTTGCTTTTCAGCCACTTACTGCTGTGAATCTCCAGTCTTTTACGTAGCCCTTAAAGTCACAAATGACTTTACCCATGCAGAGGATCAATTCAACTATGGACCTCCATGTTGCAACCAAGTATTCAAACACTTTGATCAAAAAGCAGACTCAACAAAGTCATTAAAA
>CAUYQV010128216.1:0-14493 GCA_963574575.1 Galagoides demidoff | reverse complement strand
AAAAAAAAAAAAAAAAAAAAAAGATAACAGAAGTGATCTTCATTAGAATTTTAAATTACTGTTAAGAACATTTTACAGTTTTCTTACTGTAACATGATAAGGAAAAAATTACAACAGAGATTGGGAAAACAACTTTAATGTTCCTGAAACAGCAATGTCTCATTTTCTCACAGACTGGAAAATAATTCTTTTTCTGTTTGAGTAGAGAAATCTCAAAGTATTTTACTAATATTATATCAACTTCAAAATATTCTCATAGGTTGGGTGCCTTGGCTAACACCTGTAATCCTAGCACTCTCAGAGGCTGAGGTGGGTGAACTGCTTGAACTCAGGTGATCAAGACCAGATTCAGCAAGAATCTGTCTCTACTAAAAATAGAAAAACTAGATGGGCAGGGTGGCGCCTGTGGCTCAGTGAGTAGGGTGCTGGCCCCATATACCGAGGGTGGCAGGTTCAACCCGGCCCCAGCCAAACTGCAAGAAAAAAAAAAAAGCCAGATGTGTGGTGGGTGCCTGAAGTCCCAGCTACTCAGGAGGCTGAGACAAGAGAATCACCTAAGCCCAAGAGCTGGAGGTTGCTGTCAGCTGTGACGCCATAGCACTCTACTGAGGGTGACAAAATGAGACTCTGTCTCTAAAAAAAAAAAAAAAAAAACTAGCTGGGCATTGTGGCAGGTGCCTATAGTTCAAATTAATCAAGAGGCTGAGGCAAGAGAATCTTTTTGAGTCCAACAGTTTGAAGTTGCTGTGAGCTGTGATGCCATGGTACTGTACTGAGGACAACTAAGACTCTTTCTCAAAAAAATAAATAAATGAATGACTAGGTGGGGCGCTGTGGCTCACACCTGTAATCCTAGCACTCTGGGAGGCTGAGGTGGGTAGATTGCGGGAGCTCATGAGTTCAAGACCTGCCTGAGCAAGAGTGAAGAACCACCCCCACCTCTACTAAAAATGAAAAACTGAGGCAAGAGGATCACTTGAGCCCCAAAGTTTGAGGTTGCTGTTAGCTATGAGGCCACAGCACTCTACTAGGGGTGACAAAGTAAGACTCTGTCTCAAAAAAAAAAAAAAAATATATATATATATACACACACACACATACATATATATATTCTCATAAATGTTTCATTTTGTGATAGGAGAAACGTTAAGAGACCACTAAATGCCCCAAATCCTCAGAAATATTACTGTATTTATCAATTCTAGCATTTTCCTCTCCCATTTTCACATTTATGAAAAGCAAAGGGTCTTGCAATTAATGGTATGTGATAGTTAATAGGCAACATTACCTTAGTGATACACAAAATGTAAGTGTGAGTTATAACTGATGGGATTATATAATCAGGGCTTTGGGCTTGGTGCCTGTAGCTCAAGCAGCTAAGGCACCAGCCACATATACCAGAGTTGGCAGGTTTGAATTCAGCATGGGCCTGCCAAACAGCAATGACAACTATAACCAAAAAATGGCTGGGCATTGTGGCGGGCGCCTGTAGTCCCAGCTACTTGGGAAGCTGAGGCAAGAGAATTGCTTAAGCCCAGGAGTTGGAGGTTGCTGTGAGCTATGATACCACAGCACTCTACCCAGGGCAACAGCTTGAGGCTGTCTCAAAAAATAAATAAATAAATAAAAGGCTTTGACTCAAAAGCACACAGTATTTGCCAAGACTAATTTATAATACCCTTTTTTAACTTAAATTGATCTTCTTGTATATCCTAGGGACACTGGAAAGGTGTTAAAGGGTGTAGTTTGTACTTTAATACTTAACATGAAAAGTAATACACAAAACAACTATCTGGTGTCCATGGATCATTAACCCACATAAAGAACTTTGTTCTATTTCATTGTGACTTCACTGAAATCTTGTGACATATCATGAACATGTTTCAGGTTATGAATCTCTTTTTTCTTTCTTTTTTTTTTAGGCTAGTCAGTATCAGTGAAGCAGTGGGAATGGTGAAGGAACAAAGGAATCTGGTTATGATCAATTAGTTGTAAACACCAGGGCACTCAGACCAACCTGAAATATTCTATCTCAATTCTGAAACGCACTGTACCATCCACCTACAACACACACACAAAGCCATCTTTTCTCTTGGTATGAAGTCTTGCTAATTTTTAAGGTCTGTAAACATAACTCAGGTCATTCAGTAACATAATCTTTTAGGAGTTTTTCTATCCCAATATCTCCACAGCCATGAGTTCCAAACTTTAAAAACCACAAAGAGTACTTGTAGATTGGTGAGCATTCTAATCTGACGTACCAAAAATATTTTTTAAAAATCAATAAATGACTAAATATTTTTATAAATAAAACTGCATGGAGTTCTCTAGAGTCTTAAAGACCAAAAAATAAACCATTTTATTCTTCAGGGTAATAACCAAGTCAAGTTGGAAATAGATATCAAATGTACTAAACGCAGTGACCATTACTACTCTAAAGGCAGAACTTCTAACACATTCCATTTATCTTGGTTCTTGATTACACACTATTCACATGATTTATACTTATTGATGAAAACACTGAAGTTCCTCTAAAATGTGGAAACCTAAAGGGAGAAATGCCCAGGAATAAAAGAGAAGTATAAGAGACTCAATAGGCCAGTGGTTCTCAACCTTCCTAATGCTGTGACCCTTTAATACAGTTCCTCACATTGTGGTGACTCTCAACCATAAAATTATTTTCTATGAAAATTATTTTATGTTTGTAGCAACAAAAATAATTTTATGGGTGGGGTCACCACAACATGAGGAACTGTATTAATGGGTCGTGACATTAGGAAGGTTGGGAACCACTGCAATAAGCCAAAAGAATCTTTTAATAAGATCATGTAATAATAGTGTATTTATTTAGATTAGGGCAAAAAAGTCCATTATTTTTATTTCTAATTTATAAAAAAACAACAAAAATGAATGGCTTGAAAAAAGGACATATTCTCTTCAACACTAGCACTGAGGGAAGTTTTTAAAAACAGCCACTTAAACACTGTCACCAATTCAAAAATACTGGGTTCTCGGAATACTTTATATTCACTCTGAGTCCTGAATCAGGTTCTTGATCCACCTCCATATTTCTCATTATTTTAAACTTGAGATCCCCCCCCGCCCCATCTATTTAAATGTTTGCTCTTGCATCTTAAAATTCTTCCAAATTCAAAAATTTGATAGGTCTCCTTATGAACAGCAAAGGTAATCACATTATTTTCCACACGTAACAACCTTAAAGTGCCCTGGAAATACGCTAGTTTGAGTCTTTGAACGCCAGGTACAAGGACAAAAGGCCAACACAGACCGCAGCTTTGAAGTCTGTGCTTACAGCAGGTGTTCTGTCCTAAGACATACATACTTTTTAAACCACATGATTTCATCAGGGTCTGCAATGCCGAACTCCCTCATCTTCTTCACCATGTTAGCACTCTTCCGAACGGCCACCTCGTAACGCTGGCTGCGGGTGAGGAAGTTTAAGTCCTCGTGCTGGAAGTCTGGGTCATTCAGAATCAGGCTCTCTGGAAGGAAGTTAAAGGACATCAAAAGGAAAACAGACATTCGGGGCTCCGTTACACCCGCCCTGAACCGCAGTGGGTTTCAGAGTCCCGATCACATCTCTCCCAGGGTGATATCCTCCCCTCCGGGTCCACAGGCTGCCCCTCCAAATGAGGCCGCGGCCTAAGGCCCGCAGCACCCCCGACCCCTCACAGACGGGGCTCGAGCCCTGCCGGGGGAAGGACAGAAGCCTCGCCCGCCGCCCTCACCGATTTCCCGGCGGCGCCGGGTGTTCTCGGGGCTGCCGTCCAGGATGTGTGTAAGCAGCTCTGGCTTGAAGCTAGCCGAGTCCCGTTCCCTGCGCAGGTCCGGGTTCATGGTGACCGCCAGAGGTAGCGAAAGCAGCAACGACGGAGGAGGCAGCGACAACCGGTGACAGCAGCTCCAGAGCTGGCCTGGCTCTAACAGCAACCCCAGGAGAGCTCGAGTCCCCGCCCCCGCCCGACACGGCCCGCCTCTTCTCCTTCACCGCGGCTGCACGGCGCTCGACCGACCGCCACCCAGGAGTAAGAGGACAAGGTGCCCCGACCGTGCGAGTCCTCCGCGCCGGCCACTGAAGGACCCCAAGCGGCCCCTGGGAAAAGGGGCCAGTAAAAAGTTAAGAAATTGCCCAGCGGGCAGCGGGGAGGAGCGAGATGATTTTGATATCCCGCCCTTCCTCCTCACGTGATAACGCGGGACGGAAAGGGGAAACCTGAGGCCCAGGCGACCGCCATAACGGGTTGGCTGCGGGATTAAGAAGGGGCGGGACAACGAGCTGAGGCGGGACTGCGCCTGCGCCTTGGGACTCGTTCGGCTTGACGCTTCCGGGTTCGTGCGCAAATGCCTCCCTGGATATAGGGGCGGGGGGAGGAAACCCCGAGGCCGTGGGGGTCGGGGGAATCGGGCTCGGAGGGTAGTGTACTTTGACAAGTTGCGAGTGGAGATCGTTAGGATTTTTCCAAGTTTTTCCAGATTGGGGGGAAAAGAGGGACTGGGACAAAAAGTCGCACTGGGGAATGGCTCCAGTTACCTTTTGTTTAAGTAATGGTGTCTGCTGCAGAGGCACGCGTTGCTGGGGTCTGGGTGTGGGGTTGCTGGCGCTTCCTCCTGTTTTATGGGGTGGCGTGGACTTTGAATGAGATGGAGCTGTCATTGCATCTCTGAGACCTCTGTCTTAGAGTCCAGACTTTTTGTTGTTGTTTTTGCTATTATTATCAACATTAGAGTAGAAAATGTGTAGTTTTTGTTTTGTTTTTTTTTGAGATAGAATCTCACAGTGTCACCCTCAGTAGAGTGCCTAGGCGTCACAGCTCACAGAACCTCAAACTCCTGGGCTTAAGCGATTCTCTTGCCTCAGCCTCCCAAATAGTTGGCACTACAGGCGCTCTCCACAACACCCGGCTATTTTTTTGTTGTAGTTGTCGTTGTTTGGCAGGCCCGGGCTGAGTTCAAACCCTCCAGCTCTGGTATATGTGGCTGGCGCCCTATAGCTGCTGAGCTACAGGCCCTGAGCCCTGCGTAGATATTTTTAAAACATAAAATGGGAGGATTTATAATGAAAAGCAAGAGTTACTCATCCTTGGAGGCAGCCGGTTTTTACATTTTGTATTTAGTTCTAATGCCTAAGAAATAGCTAAGTAAAATGCTTAATTTGCTGTTTCTTGATTTGTTCATCTAGTTACCCTTTAATTTCATGTCATGGTTAGAACGATAGAACGATACAGCACACGCTGTAACATCCCTTTAACATCTCCTAAATTTGCCTTTGTAATTTCAGACATAACTTGTTTCTTTTGTTAACACTGCTGGGCATAGAGTAAGATGAGAGGCATTCTTCTCAGACACACAATTTAAGGACTCAAAAAAATACTCAAGATTAGCATTAATGCAATACTTTTTATTTATTTATTTTTTTACTTGTCACCCTCAGTAGAGTGCTGTAGCATCATAGCTCATAGCAACCTGGGCTCAAAGCATTCTCTTACCTCAGCCTCTCTAGTAGCTGGGACTACAGGCATCTGCCACAACACCCAACTATTTTTAGAGACGAGGTCTCAGTCTCCAGTTAACCTATTCTGCCTCAGCCTCCTAGAGTGCTAGGATGACAGGTTGGGTTTTTTTTTTTTTTCCAGAGACACATCTTGCTCTCTCTGTCCTCCAGGCTAGAATGTAGTGACATGTTCATACCGTGTTTCCTGAAAATAAGACCTACCCCCAAAATAAGCCCTAGCAGGATTTCTATGCATTTGTTAAATATAAACCCTACCCCAATAATAAGACCTAGTGATGGGCATGGCTATGCAGCATATGTATTTTGGTGCAGAGAGGAAGACATCCCGTGAAAATAAGCCCTAGTGTGTCTTGAGAAAACATAAATATAAGACAGTGTCTTATTTTTGGGGAAACACAGTAGCTGTAATCTAAAACTCTTTGGCGCAAGAAATCCCCTGGCCCCAACCTTCCCTACAGGTGCCTGCCTAATTTTCAAAAAAAAAGTCAGTCTCACTTGGTCACCCTCTGTAGAGTGCTGTGGCATCTTAACTTACAGCAACCTCAAACTGTTGGGCTCAAGCAATCCTTTTGCCTCAGCCTCTCAAGTAGCTGAGACTATAGGCATCTGCCACAACACCCAGCTGTTTTGTGGTTGCAGCCATCATTGTTGTTTGGCGGGCTCAGGCTGGATTCAAACCCGCCAGCTCAGGTGTATGTGGCTGGTACCTTAGCTGCTTAAGCCACAGGCGCCGAACCTGATGCAACATTTTTAAAAATTAAAATTATGGGTTCTGAGCTCGTAGCACAGTGGTTACCATGCCGGCCACATGTATCGAGGCTGGCGGGTTCAAACCCAGCCCGGCCCAGCCAAACAACAATGAGAACTGCAACAAAAAAATAGCCGGGCATTGTAGTGGGCACCTGTAGTCCCAGCTTCTCGGGAAGCTGAGGCAGTAGGATCACTTGAGCCCCAACAGTTTGAGGTTGCTGTGAGCTATGATGACACTATGGCACTCTACCCAGGGCAACAGAGTGAGACTGTCTTAAAAAAAAAGAATTGTAACAGTCAATATATACTGATAACAAAAGATGAATACAGGTCACGTTGAGCACCTCTTGTAATTGCAGAAGTCAAACGGGACTTGAGTATTACAAATTTAATGTATTTATTTCCTTTCTTAAAATGCATATACATTTTTTTAGTACTGTCTGTATAACCAACCAACACAAGCTGTTCATCAGACAAAGCTGAGCTCATTGCTAAAGTAAAGGAGAATACTACTTGACAGTGCTTTGGCAGTATCCCAGAGAGGGGAAGATCAGATCAGAATTTATTGAGGATTAGAAGTTTGGTTTAAGGCAGCTCTTTTCAGTTAAAGGTCTTGATTAATATTAGGTAAGAACCATAGTCCACAATTGGTGCAAACAGCCAGGTAAGGGAATTGGAAGAATCCCAGTAGACAAACAGTCTGTTGATGTTCAAACCATTTGCCTGGGCGGGTCAGTCCAGAAGAGTAAAGAACTGCTAATGAAGGCAGAGTTCAGGCATAGTCATGTTACACAGGCAGTAAGGCTGGCTTGGGTTCTTCACCATTCCAGCTGGGTTTGGGGTAGATGGTTTTGGCTTTCACTCTCTTCTTCATGAATCTATTCATCCATGTAAGAAATATTAATAATAGGGCGTGCCTGTGGCTCAGTGAGTAGGGCGCCAGCTGCATATACCGAGGGTGGTGGGTTCAAACCCTGCCCTGGCCAAACTACAACAAAAAAATAGCCCAGCGTTGTGGTGGGTGCCTGTAGTCCCAGCTACTTGGGGAGGCTGAGGCAAGACATTCACCTAAGCCCAGGAGCTGGAGGTTCCTGTGAGCTGTGACGCCAAAGCACTCCACAGAGGGCGATAAATTGAAAGATTCTCTACCAAAAAAAAAAAAAGATTGACAGTTATTTTGTTCAAACTGTGTCCAAACAAGGCCCACTTGTTGCAGCTGATAGATAGATATGAATCTTAAACCTCTTTTTTTTTTTAATTAAATCATAGCTGTAGGGCAGCGTCTGTGGCTCAAAGGAGTAGGGCACTGGCCCCATATACCGGAGGTGGTGGGTTCGAACCTAGCCCAAGCCAAAACCTGTAAATCATAGCTGTGTACATTAATGCAGTCATGGGTTACGATGTACTAGTTTTACACACAATCTGAAATGCTTTCATCAAACTGGTCACCATAGCCTTCACGGCATTTTCTTAGTTATTGTGTTAAGACATTTATATTCTACATCTAGTAAATTCCTACTGTGCATCTTACAAGGGTACTTGTGAAATTTAATAGGTGTAGAATATAAAATTTTAATTTCTGATGGTTGCTTGCATGCATTAGTCTTTATTTATGTTTTGGAATGTCTTGGAATGTCTTTGTCTGGTTTTAATTAGAAGCACTGACCTCAGAGAAAGTTGGGAAAGAGTCTCTCCTCTTCAATTTCCCAGAAAGGTTTGTACAGAATTAGAATTACTTTTCACTTTAATACTTGGTAGAATTCTCCAGGGGAGTAATCAGAGCTTGAAATATTATTTGTGGGATAATTTTTTTTGCAGTTTTTGGCCGGGCCAGGTTTGAACCTGCCACCTCCCATATATGGGGCCACTGCCCTACTCCTATGAGCCGCAGGCACCACCCTGTGGGATAAATTTTAAATACAACTTTAATTTTTAAATAGATGTACAGCTATGAAGATTATCAATTTCTTCTTGAGTGAACTTTGGTGAATTAGATCATACAAGTAATTTGTGCAATTTATATAAGTTTTTAAGTTTATTGTTGAGTTGTCCATCATATTATTTTATTATTCTTTTACTATACAGATAATTTGTAGTGATGCCACTTCTTTCATTTCTTTCTTCTGTAATTAAGTGAATGTTTAATTAAAATTGTTACTTCATCTTAATGAATTTTGATCAGTCTGAGCAATAGCTTATCAATTGTATTGATTTCTAAGAACAAGTTTTTGGCGTCATTAATGTCTTCTATTATTTTTCTGTTTTCTATTTCACTGATTTCAGCTCTGGTCTTCATTTCTAAAGTAAAAAGTAACTCTGGTTCTGCATTTTCTTATGCTTATTTTGGTTTTTATGCTCTTTTTCTGGTTTATTAAGGTATAAACTGAGATCACTGATTTGAGACCTTCCTTCTCCAATGTAGGTGTACAATACTACTAATTTTCTTCTAAGTATTGCTCTTGCTGAATCTCAAAATTTTTTAATGTGTGCTTAATTTAGTTCAAAACACTTTATAATTTCTATTTTGATATCTTATTTGACCCACAGATTATTTAGAAATAAAATAGTTTCTAAATATTTTGGGATTTTTCCGATACCTTTTGTTATTGAGTTTATTTCTACTGTGGTAGGAGAGTATACTTTGGATTACTTAAATCTTTTTAAATTTATAGAGATTTGTTATATGGCCTAGATTTGAATATAGTTTATCATGCTAAATGTTCTGTGTGTACTTGGAGGCAATGTGTATTCTGCTGTTGTAGATCTAGTGTTAAATAAATATCAGTTGGTTCAGAGGCAACTGAAAACATGACATTGTGGAGATTTTTTATATGTTTACTGATACTTTGTCTGTTTGTTCTATCAGTTATTGAGAAAAATAGTGGATTTGTCTATTTTACCTTATAGTTGTATCAGCATTTGCCTTATGTATTTTGAAGCTCTGGCACTAAGTGAATAAGTATTTAATTTTATTATTTCCTCTTGATAAATTCACCTCTATCATTGTGAAATGATGTTCTTTATTCTTGGTAATATTCTTTGCTCTCAAATCTTCTTTAATTAGTTTAATGTACACTTTTTTCCATCCTTTTACCTTTTACCTACTTGTACTTTTTACCTCTTTGTATCTGTACACTAGAAATATGTTTCTTTTAGGCAAAATATAGTTGGATCTTGCTTTTTTATCCATTTGTACCTTTTATAACTTTTAATTGGAGTGTTTAGACCATTTACATTTAAGGTGAGTATATACATGGTTAAGTTTAAATCTATCTTCTTACTAATTTTTATTTAGCCCATCTCTTTGTTTTTGCTTTCCTCTTTTCCATCTTTCTTTTGGATGAAATGACTGCCAACAATTCCATTTTATCACCTTTTATACCATACTGACTATAACTCTTTGTTTTACTAGATTAAGTAGCTGGTTTAGAGTGATGGGAATCAGGACATATGACCCTGAAAGTATTGCACCTTGGCTTATTAAATATTTTAAACTGTATGAATTTCAGAAAATTGCATAAGCAGGAAGGTTATTCTTACCTTCTCCTGACTTTCTCCTCTGAAACAGGCCATAAATCCTAGGAAGAATTTTGTGACCTTTCCCTGAAGCAAGAAATATCTTTATTTCTGAAGACAAATGTCATGGAAAAAAAAATTGAACAAATATGCTTTGGTAAATTTCCTCCAGTTGATTAACATTTGAGTATATCCTCTTTGTTCTATTGTATTTCTCCACAGTTTGTCAACCCCACTACCATAATACTCTAATAGGTTTCTTTGGGTCTTCTTTCCTTAAGAAGGTGCCCATGTCCCCCTAAAACATATTAAACAAATACATATGCTTTTCTTTTGTTAATCTGTTTTTTGTTACAGTGACCTCAGCCATGAACATCATATGGGTAGAAAAAAAATATTTTTCCTTCCCAATGAAGGTGAAGTGGTCTTTAGTTATAGTCTTCCTTCAAGTGATATTATACCACATCTTGTAGAATGTAAAACCTTATACCATATGTTTCCATTTTTATGTTTAATGTTGTCATACATGTTTTTGTTAATCTTTTCTTCTATAATTTATAATCTGCTGCTAATTCCATGCTGCTATGCTTTACCTCAGATATCCTAGTTTTTATTAGTAGAAGTTTGAGTCTTTTTAATTTCTATGTCCCTATATTTTTCTCTGCCTTCTTGAACATGAGTAATATAGCATAAGTTATAATTAGATATGTTTCTACTAATTGTATCATCTGTGTCATTGATGGGGTAGTTATGTTTAGTTGATTTTCCTCAACATAATGTCATAACGGTATTTTCATGGTTCTTTGTATTTATGGCAATATTTGTTTGCATGATAGACACTATGAGTTTTACATCATTGTGTTCTACTTTTATGTTCCTATAATCTTTTTTTTTTTTTTTTAGAGACGGAGTCTCACTTCGTTGCCCTTGGTAGTGTGCCATGGCATCGTAGGTCACAGCAACCTCCAGCTCTTGGGCTTAGGTGATTCTCTTGCTTCAGCCTCCTGAGTAGCTGGGACTACAGGCACCTGCCACAGTACTGGCTATTTTTTGTTGCCAACCTTGGTATATGGGGCCAGTGCCCTACTCACTAAGCCATGGTGCTACCCCTCTTCATCTTTGTTTCAGCATTCATTTAAGTTATCTAGAAATAGATTTATTCTTTTGGGTCTCAATTTTAAGTTTTATTAGGTGGGATCACACCAATATTTGGTCTAGGGCTAATTTTCTTCACTGCTGAGGCAATACTGGATACCTTCTGGATACTCTACTTGATGTCCCATTTTATACCTTGCCAGTGAGGAAGGAACTATTCCCAGACCTATGTGAGTCTAGGGATTTATCCCTCAAAAACTCTGTGCTGGTTCTTTCTCCAGCTTCATGCAAGTACTAGTCATCACTCAGCTGAAGATTCAGCAAGAATGTTGTGCAAAACTCCAGAGCTATCTCTCTGTTCAGCTTTCTCTTTTCTGGAACTTGTCCTTGTGAATTTTAGCTGCCTTAGTCTCATAAGACTCTCAGTTCTTTCTCCTCAACTCAGAGGAATCAGTAGTTTCTGTTGACATCCCTTCTGTCTGCCCCATGCCCTGGAAACTCTCCTTTTAGGTAAGCTAGGGACTAGCACAAGGTTCACCTACTTTGTTTTCCATCTCTCAAAGGTCCTTATCCTTTGTTGTCTAAGGTATAATGTCTTGAAAACTGTTGTTTCATATGCTTTGTATAGTTTATTATTTGTTTCACACAGGCAAATAAATTCAGTATCTGGATTCCATCTCAACTACAAGACGAAACTATGCTAAAGGTCTCTTAAGTTCTTTTTTCAAGTCACTGCAGGGAAGGGGAGAATAAGTCAAGAGACTAGCTGCCTCCTACCCCTCTTTCTCTTTGGTTTCACAGCTAATTATCCCCAGGGAATGGAATTACCAATTTTTTTTTTTTTGAGACAGCGTCTCACTACATTGCCCTAAGTAGAGTGCCATGGTGTCACAGCTCACAGCAACCTCAAACTCTTGGGCTTAAGTGATTCTCTTGCCTCAGTCTCTCAAGTAGCTGGGACTACAGTCCCCTGCCACCGTGCTCAGCTAATTTTTTGTTGTAGTTGTCCTTGTTGTTTGGCAGTCCTGGGCCGGGTTAGAACCTGCCAGCTGCTGAGCTACAGGCACCGAGCTGGAATTGCCAATTTTAAGGGAATGGTTACATCAATTACTATGTATCCACTGAATAAAAATAATGTTTATAAATATTTTAATCCATTCAGAAATGTTTATGATATATAGCTATAAAAAGTTTATAAAAATTCTATAGATTATAAGATTAAGATATCCGAAATACATTTCTTATGGAAAAATAAATAAATACATACATGAAAAGTTGATGAAATTGCCAGAATGTTGTGTATTTTTTTGTAAGGCAAAGCTTTCTTTTTGTTTTTTAAGCAAGAGTTGCAGAGGAACAAAAAGTGAGGGAAAATTTTTACTAAAAGCTATAGAATATCAGAGGTTACTGCTTCATTCTCTCTCCCAGGAGCTCATCCAAGCTCTTTTCCTCCTGACCTTTACGGTTATAAGACACATGCCTGAGTCCCTATTAAGAAGACCTACATTATAAAACATCATGACAAAAACAGGAATAGAATGTCCAGAATTTAGTAACCATCATTTTAACCCCACAGTGTTAGGAAGAAGAAGCCAATCTTCATAAATGTTCACAGTGCTTTCTTCAACAGTGGCTAAAGTGTTCCGTCTTGCAATGGAGCTTAGGACCAGACTTTAAACATTCTGGAAGTTTAGAGAGAAGTAATGGGAGAAGGTTTGAGTTACTTTCTCTTGGTTGTCACATTAAGGAAACTCAGTTGCACTATTTTATTCTTAGGTTGGGTTCCCACCTTGATCTTCATTTTACAGAGAAGAAAACAGAAGCAGAAAGAGATCCAGATAATCCATCCATTAATTCACTCAACCAGCAAGAATACACTTGGAATCTATGGAAACAAAGCACTTATAGGGCTATGAGACACAGTTGAAGGAACACTGTATTATTCTCAGAATCAGACAGATTTGAGCATAAAGTCACCTCAAAACTTGTGACCACAGACAACTTTTGAACCTATCTAAGCATCAATTTTCATTTCAATAAACTATGAAACACATGATGTCATAGGAGTGTTATGATAACTAAATAAGTTAAATGTATATGGCAGTGTATTTTATAGAAGGCACTCAACCCTATATTAATCTAAGGGAATTTGGGAACTTATAAATTAAAAAAAGAAAAACATATTTTCCTTTCCTTTCAGAATGTTACAGTCCAGCTAAGAGAAAAGATATTCACAAATAAACCAATTAGTATGAGGTGAAATACATTAAATACCCTGACAATTAAATACCCTGACCCAGGCAGCTAAAAATAGAGAAAGTGGCATGAAAGAGGTGTGTAGACTTACACTGAGTCTCTGGATCTAGGGAGCATAGATGTTGCTATCCCCCTTCCTAACAACAAGAAAAGGCTGACCAAACTAAAAATCAATGACTCCTATTAAACCCGTCAGCAGATAGAAAGGAAGGATAGCCCCATGGGGGTAGGGGAGGTGTATATGTAACAAGAGGTGATGTTGTCAGACCATTTTACTGCTAAACAGTTTAAAATTTACAAGGGTTAGAAATGTCCAGAGTACATGGAGAAACCCAGTGATGGTTGTGTTACTATCTCAATTTTAAGCACACTCAAGGGTTAAATTCATTTCAATATGGCAGATCATATTTCTAAGTGTGTCCACTCATCCCAAGATCCAACTGCACACAGCCAAGGAATTTCAAAGATATAAACCCACACACAAGACAAAAAGAAGGAAAGAACATCCACAGAGGAGAGATTTCCACATCTTTTCCAAAATGAGAAAAAAGAGGTTTCCAGTTCATGCAGGCAAAAGAATGTAATGAGGTGGCACCGGGGGAAGGAAGCTGAGCCACCCTGCAGACCATAGGCATCGATGTTACGGGTCCCGGGGAGGAAGAGGGAAAAGATGAGACGTGGGGTGGAACACTACCCTAACCTGAAGGTCCACCTTGACACTTCCTTTGCCACTCACTCCTCACTGAGGATGCCAAGGCAGCCACAGAGACAAAGAAACCCAAGCCCACCTGTCATCACTAGTTCTCCTACTGTGTTTTCATCTTCCTAGTACTGTCGCCATCTGATATCGTGTTATCTGGTTATTTGTTAATTGACTCACTGCTTATCTCTCCCACAAACAAGTAAGCACCAGGCAGGCAGGGGAGTTTGGTCTTCAATTCTTTATTGTTGGTGCTTGGCAGAAAATAAGCACTCAGTAAACATTTGTGGTGTGAATGAGTGAGTGAGTCAGTGAATCAATCAATAATATTAACTACACAGGTGGTCCCTGGGTTGAAAAGAAGGTAGTTTCTGTAGGTTTGCTCTTAAGTTGAATTTGTATGTAAGTGGGAACAGGTGCATCCACCTAGTCTATTCCCAGTATTAGCCTCCGTGCATAAGTGCAAGTCTAGATCAGTTGGATGGACTGCCTGCAGTGATGTTACAAAGTGATTTCGCTCTAGTCTCAGATTTGCCACATTTCTCTCCAAGTCGTGGGGCCTTTGGATTAGTACAGGAAACTTTTCTGGAAGGAAAGAACATGAGCAAAGTCACAAGAAAAAAGGAAGCTCAGGCACGACAGG
>CAUYQV010128215.1:0-10106 GCA_963574575.1 Galagoides demidoff | reverse complement strand
AGAGGGCAAGTGTGACAGAGGCACACCTGGACGCAGTGCCCTCTTCAGTCCACAGCCTGCACTCAAGGGGTTCTCTTGCCGGTTACGCTAAGTCAATTAATTCATTACACACAATAAAATTTTAAAGGCCCACCAGACATGGAAACAGCCCAAGTGCCCATTGACCCAAGAATGGATTAATAAATGTGGTATATGTAACCATGGAATACTATGCAGCCATAAAAAGATAAAGACTTCACATCTTTTATGTTTACCTGGATGGAGCTGGAACATGTTCTTTTTAGTAAAGTATCTTGAGAATGAAAAAAGTATCCAATGTACTCAATGCTACTATGAAATAAATATGTAATCACCTACACATTCATACAAACAGTAAAACATAACTATAGTCTAGAAAGTAGAAGGCAAGAGGAGACAGAGAGGGGGAAAGGGGGATAAAGGAGGGCATTTAAGGGGACCTCACCTGATACGCGTGATGCAATGGTATATTGCAAAACTCCTGAGAAAAGAGTATAATTGTCTTATCACGACAAATAACTAAGCAAGGTGATGGATGTGTTAATCAGTTCTATATGAGCATTTCACATTGTATATCTAATCAGTACCCTGAACCCCATAAATGCATCAATGTACATAGTTATGATTTAATTAAAAAATAAAAAGGCCTGCCAGATGCCTGCTTCTCTTCCAGGGATTTCCCATGAATATAGGTAAGGAGGAGTAAAGCCCAGAGCCTTCCTTCAAGGATCAAAAACATACATAATACCAGTATGTAAGCAGTGTTGAGTCAAGTTCCTGCTGCCCGGAGTGTCCTTCCGTGTAGCAGTTACGGCAGCTGAAGCAGATGGGGCAAAGGAAGCCTGTGGAACACTCACCTCCTTCACAGCCGCTGAATATTCAGCAGTGGATTCAACACACCTGCTTACCTGAAATGTTTCCAAGCATGCTCCTCAGGGGGTGGACAAGCCATGTCCAGCAATAGAGACCCATTTCTCTTTCCCTTGTCCTTAATTGTCATTCCCAGGCAAACCTCTCCTCAAGCCTCCATTGTTACTCTGACTAGGAGGACCCGACCTGGATCCATTAATTTCTTTTTTGATACTATTTACCTCAGAAGTGAAGCTTCTTTCACTCTAATATCATTACAATGTTGACAAGGACCCTTCAGCTATAAGCAGAGGGGCCTGGTGCATTTTATTGTCAACTGTATTATCTGCTGTGCTTGAGCAAATCCGTCTGTACATTGGGCTTGTTGTTATCACACATTTATATATTTTTATTCTCTAGTACCCTTTGCCTGATTTCTCTCATCTTGATGAATGGCATAAGTTTTTCTGAATTTTCTCATGTTGCATATTCCAATTCTACTCAAATAGGAGAATGGGAGGGAAGTGTAATCCAATAGATACTTTATTTTCTAAACTAATAGATTATCTTTTTAATCAGTAGTCCCTGCAAGCTCCAAAACAACCTATTTTTCAAAATGTCTTCTCTTCTACAGAGAAAGGCCCATTATGGATGAAATGGGTTTGTGGCCCTCATCAGAGGGAACATGTCAACAGAGAACCTACATTTGATTTCATTAGATAAGGTAAGTTGACATCAAACAAGGCTCTGAGAAAAGCAGCAGGGTAGAGCCAAGGTGCAGGGGGGATGAAAAGCAGGATGTGGGGCAGGCTGCGATGACCCATCATTACTGCTGTCTCCTTCGGAACAAGGTCAGAATGAACCCAGAAGGAACGAGCATGGACATTACATATATGTATGTATGTATTTTTATTTTTATTTTTTTTACAAAACTAAGTTTTGGTTTAATTGGAGCCCAGTGTAAAATTGTCAACATTTTCTGTGTCAGAATACAGAAGCAGAGATAGAGGTAGATAGAGACATAATAGGAATTTTTTTCCTTATGATGCTGAAGAGTAAAAACTGGCCATAAGTAATCTGTAGACTAGCATTTGGGAAATGCTTGGGCAGAGTGCTCAGAATGAGGAGCTAAATGAGCGTTAAATGTAAAACTGTAAACATAAATCATTATACAAAGATCGAAATAATAAGTTCTGGTTTTCTAATGAAACAATTCAGCTCATTCAGGAAAATTATTTCTAATTAGATCTTGCCTATATAAATCTCTTTGAAGATATGCACTCCGATCAATCATTTCTAAGGTGATTGGGTCTGTTCATTGAGTGAATTAAGCCCAAAGTAGGCAAACCAGAATATTCATTTAAAAAAGCTTTCACATTTGCTAAATAAATGCATGTCACGCCTCTCATATCAAAGCTGTAGCCTTGTCACGTAAAAGCAAAAAGGAGTTGTTATTTTTGATTATAACAATTTGCGAAAGGTGTTTGATAATGGTTTGGTCACTTGTCAGGAAGATGACAGTCCCCACCGGGGATCCTTTTAACCAGAGAACTTGGCAGTGTGTGTTTCATACGTCTTATGTCAGACTTTGTTATTCTACGGCATGTTCATTTTCTAGATGTCTTTTATGTCCTTCAATACATCTTAGAATGTTTTCAGGCCAAAGTTACTTCTTCAGTAAATAATAGGTAAAACCAAGAAATATGACCATTAGAATCCCTATGATGAGTGAGTCTGATGCACCATTGTATGTAGGACATGGGAACATCAGGCACAACTATGCCAGTCACTTGTTCACTCTCATTAAACGTTCAACAGAAATTTACTGTGAATCTACCACGTGCTGGTCACTGTTCCAGGCCCTGGGGATGTTACAGTGAATAAGTGTATAACCCTCCATCCCCCACCATTGTGTTAATAAATTTCAGCGATGCCATTCTAGAGTCAAGAGTGTACTTCGTGGGTGGTGCTTGTGGCTCAAAAGGGTAGGGCACCGGCCACATATGCCAGAGGTGGTGGGTTCAAACCCAGCCCCAGCCAAAAAAAAAAAAAAGAGTGTCCTTTGCTATTCAGCCCTGAGTGCACTTATACACACTGCTTCAGCAATAATGTATTTATTAAAGGACAATAATGTGTCCAACCCATTGCTGAATGTCGGTGGCCAGAAGAGGAATGTGTCATACCCCAACTCTTCACCGGGCTCCTAATTGCTCCTAAAGGCTTAGAAACATCATCACAATCCAATGTGCTGAGTAGCAAAACCAATTTATGTGCTGAGTCCAGAGGCGGCACAAGAGAGAAAGAAACACAGAGGCTGCTGGGGCTGAAGGTCTGTGTCAGGGAGGGGTGCTCAGACATCAGCTTCTTAAATTCTAAGGATCTTTTAAGTTTTTTTTTCGATTATGTAAAATATCTTTATAGTTGCAAAGCCAAACTAAATAACAAGCAAATTCATAGAAATACGAATTCCATTTCTGTCCTGTCACCCACCCACATAGAAAACTTGTGAAAGTTGTCAGAATCAAAATGGAGTCACTTCTGTTAAAAACTCTGCCAAGTCGAGCTGAGGAAGGCCACGAAGGAGGGGTTCTACCGAACAAGTGCCTGGTTGCAAGAACTATCACAAAAACTCTGCATAACCACAACCTTGCAAAAAAAAAAAAAAGGAAGAAATAAAAATAAAAATAAAATAAACATTGCAGCCTTGTAGAAAAAAATACTTTTGCAACAACATTTGCCCAGCAACCCTCTGTCTGAAGATCAGACTGACCCCATCCTGTTTATTGATTCTGTAGCCAAGAATAATTATTTTAAAAACAATTAGGCAATTCTTCTCATTTTAAAAAAAATCCCTATCTTCCTTAACCTCCCTGAATACATTTGCTATGACCCTCATTTTCCCATTACAATGCCAATTCCCTAAGAAACATCATTTTCTTGTAGAGAGCTTTGTCTCTGTCTGTTACTTAGGGTAGCAAACTTAACTTTAAAGCCAAATATTAAGGGGGAACTTCCCGGCTTTCTCACACAGTCATGGGGTGCTATTAACAATCATACTTCTGGGTTCAGTGCAGACCAGCTGGATGTGAATGTCTGGGCATAAAGCTTCCAAATTTGCATTTCAAATGCGTGTCTTCTTCTTAACTTTAGTAGACTCTAATATCCCTTGTCTTCAGGTTTTGGGGAGGTAGTTTGGACAAAGCAGTGATGTAGTAGCAATGGGGAAGAGTGATCTAGAAAAGAGGGTTCCCTGAGAGTGCACTGAAGCAGAAGACTGAGGTAGGTTTGCAATTTAGAAGTGCAAATTACATGATGCTTTGTAAAGTTTAACACAGGACCAGAAATGGGCAGGTTCTACAGTCCAGGGAGAGATGAAGGCCCCAGGCAGACAAGACAGGGGCGTCTCTTCATGGCATGTAGACACAGAAGTGTCCTTCAACCTGAAATTTACAAATGACAAATCCTAACTTAAAATTACAGCAATCTCTTAAAGGGCTAGTGCTCAGGCTGGCTCTGCAGGTCTTTTCTTTATCGGCTTTTTACACTTTATTTTTTAAGGGGTATTTTCAATAGCTAGAAAATGACTTATTTGATCACCACATATAAAATAAAGTTTATCTTGGATATCAGGAACAAGCCCATAAGTTTCCTTTCACCAGTAGATCTTCTGCCTGGTACATAAATATGCAGTGATTATAATTAAGTGTGAAGCATGTATTTGATAATTATTCCATGCAAATGTGTATTCCAATCATTTCATCTTTTAAAATAATATATTATCATTATAATACAACATTATAACATTTGGACATGTGTATATGTTCAATTCTAATTGATATAGGTCCAGGTAATATCATTTTCACATCTATAAAGTTAATTTTTGAATCTGTAGGTTTAGCAAATGCATAGTAAATAAATGTGGGTCGCTATTGATCAAGATGGCCTTACTGTCCCTCTCAGTCTGACTGAACTTCAAATAGGTTTCTTCCTGACCATGGGCCTCTGATCTTGGTTTTCTTATAGCATTTCTGAGATCAGACAATTAAGTTCTTGAACTCATCCTAGAAAATGTGCTGCACACCTTATAGCTGAATATCCCTACGGTCACCTTCCAAGGGCTCCCCTTGGGAAGATGGGCACAATGCTAGCCCAAGTCCACTCTTTAAAGCACTTTTTTCTAGGGTGAGTTGGAGAACTTAATCCTCCCACCTGCCTACTTTTAAAAAGCTTGCAATTTTTTGTTACTTTACCCTTTTGATATGTTAATCTTCTGCCCCTGCTAGATGCCTTTTTCAAAGAACTGGGAGCCTCCAGGGAAATGTAATCATCACAAAAGGCAGGGGTCCTTATCGCCTGGTCTCTAAGGCAGGATAGGAGTCTACACTCCTGGAGAGCCAATTAGCAAACACAGGTGGCCTAATTGTTGATCTCTCTTCCACACCCCCAGCATCTTCCACTGTTTTCTCACCAGCTCATGCCACAACTTAAAAACTCTCTCACCTTCAACTCCATCCAGGTAAATACAAACTTATCACAATAACAGAAAAGCAAGTATCCAATGTACTCAATACTAATATGAAACCAATAGTTAGACAACCACTGCCCACAAAGGACAAAAACACAATTAAATGAAATGGGTGGGGGGAGGGAGGAGGAAATTGGGAAAAGGGAGGAAGGAGGGTGATTGATAGACCCTTACCTAAGGTACACAGTGTAGGGATAATTACAGCACACCCCAGGGTGGAGGGCTCAACTATTACTTGAACTTCACCTAAAAGTGCAAACAATGTATCCTAATCCTTTGTAACCTCATATGAATTTGACATAAACAATAATAAAATCAAACAAGGGCAGCGCCTGTGGCTCAGTGGGAGGGTGCCCACGCTATATAACAAGGGTGGCAGGTTTGAACCTGGCCCTAGCCAAACTACAACAAAAATAGCTGGGAGTTGTGGGGGGGCACCTGTCGTCCCAGCTACTATAAAGGCTGAGATGAGAAAATCACTTGAGCCCCGGAGTTGGAGGTTGCTGTGAGCTATGATGCCACAGCACCCTACAAAGGGTGATATAGTGAGATTCTGTCTAAATAAATAAAATAAAAATAAAATAAAATAAAACAAAAACACACACACACACACACACAAAAAAAAAAAAACTCTCCCACCTCATTTTTCCCATTGGGCTGAGTTCAATCACTTCCCTATTGCAGTGGTCCTGCATAAATCTTCCTTGCTTGTTTGACTGGTCTGGAGCAATTTCTCCTTTACAGCTCGTCTATGAATATGTAACCACACGTTCTTACTACATGCACATATTCAAGCTGCAAACATACCCATCTCATATAAAACCACTTTTCCATTTCATCTGTTTTATCAAGGAGAAGAAATAGTGCCTAATGATCGTATTAATATATTTATGACTTTGTAGATCACAATTCATTTACGATTTATTCAACAAACATTTGTAAGGAACGAAGTCGGGAAGCTCAGTCTATGGCACATAAATCGCAGGCAGTAATAAGAAGCTTGGTTCTACATAGGATATTCTCACCTTACGCCACTGTGCCATCTGAGCTGGGATAAGAACTGTGATTTTACTCCTCTTCCCTGGGTCTTGCTGTGGTTGCAGAGGTTAAAGACAGGACCAAAGACTTCAAATATTTGTCTTCCTTTTATATAAAGATATTTGAAATTATTTTTAATTGCCTACAATTTTATTTATATGAGAAGTTTTGTTTTGCTTTCTTGGAAGTTACCACGCACCATTTTTTTTTTTTTTTTACTTGAGAAAGGGGTTGTTTGAGGAATTTCGGGCCTACTCAAAACTGAGTACAAAATTGTGCACAGGCTCTGACATTCACCTTGAAGATGTTGACCCTAAAGTAATCCAACCCCTGATAAAAGTGAGAATTTTTATTTTGGTTTCTAATTCCTCATGATCTAAAACAAGCCCAAGGTAGGTAGTTAAGCCATAATCGCCTCTAATGACTGTGACATTTAAGAACAATGACCCTCTAAGATGAAACTATTAGGTCATTCATAGGTTAGTTAACCTTTTGGAAGCTCAAAGCCTCAATTACTTTTAGCAGAGACAGAACTTAAGAGTCCAAACATGTCTGCTCTTTCAGTGATAAATGGCACAGGATAATCTAACCAGTGACTTTCTGAAAGCAGAATATTTACTCAGGTGTGGAATGAATATCAATCATATCAATAAACAATGAAAATGAGAATTGTTCATTAATTAACAATGTTGGGACTGAGTTCATTACTTATTTTTTTTCAAAAATGTTTAGAAACAAAAATATCAAGGGAATTCCCTTAAAATGAGTAAACAGATTGAGCTACCAAAAGTTTCACAAATACTAACCCAATGAAATAATTTAGTTTTCTCTGTATATTCCATAGTAAAAGAGACATTTTTACTTTCAAATATATGTCCTATGAATTTGACCTGAATGTGCACTGGGGTAATGAGAAGAATGTATACTATTTGAACAACATAGATGGCATTTACTTTGTTCAGATTTCACAGAATGGAACCTGGATTTTACTGTTGCATGTAGGAGAGTTCCTCGTGTGTGTATTTTCTTTCGAAATGCGTGACTCTAAAATGTGTTAAATATTTCAATAAATAAATATCTTTGATTTTTATTACTTTCAATTTTTCTATAGGCCATCTATTATTAAAAATACATTAGATCATATTAATATTCAGAGTAGGTAGTCTTAAGAAAAGCATGTGACTATATAAGATCGTTGTTAATATCTATAACTGTATTGTTCACTGGCAAAGTCTGTGTCCTCTTCAGCTGATGACAAAAACTACTTGATTTTAAAAGTTTATGCTATCACTGTATTTTGTTTCTACGCTGTGTGGAGACTCTACTCCACACAATAGAGATAATAAGATTTTAACCCACTTAAGATATTTTCCCCCGCTGTTGCTTGCTAAGTGGTCATGGTTATCCCAGGGTTTTTGTAAGAAAAAAAAAAATATTACTCTAGCTAAATGAAGATAGTCCCTTCTTTGTCTCAAAGTAAAAATAATATCCGTACGTTTTATTTTCGGTTTTCACAATCATACCCTGTTACGTTGCTAGCTTTAGAAGATGTTTTTATTTATAGGTCTGTACGGGATATGCCTTTGCCTCTTTACACTATCATTGTGCCCTTTCATTGCTGCTCTGTTAAAATCATTTATCAGATGGTGATTGTTTTATATAAGCGGTGAGGAATGTGTGGGATGGAAAGAGGTACCACTGGGAGTAGTCTCTCTGTAATTGCTCAGAATATGCTACCTGAATTCCATTTGTCTTCCCGGGAATTAGATGATAAGAGAAACACTTGTTTATGCCTCACTTACCTAGATCATCCTGCAAGAAACTGGAATTGTAATTGCAAATACAGTTTTAAAGTGACTGGCAAGGACTCTCCATAGCCTCCGAATGAGGAGGGTGTTTCCCAGATCCACCGGTAATGTGTGGCATACCCCACGTTTTACAATTTTGTTGAGCATTTGGCAATACCTTTGATGTAGAAAATTGCTTCTCCTCTCCTATGCCTCCCTTCTGTCTGTCTTTGTCAAAACTTTGCTGGCCTGTCTGAGACGTCTCTATAAATAAGGTGCATCTGGCAAAAATTGAGAGAATTAGCCAATTTCTCTGGGGACCATTGAGAGAGAAGAATGGTAAATGAAAGGTATAAAATAGTACACCTGAAGAGAGAACGCCTCCTAGGGGGCATGTACATTAGCTTCTCAATGCCAAATGTTTTCACTGTTTTATTAAAGTCATATTATAATATAATTTAGAACTGTGTTAAAACACTGTTGAGATGGGACCCTAAGAAAGGGACTCCACGGGGGTGGGAGGAAAACCTGGCCTGCTGAGCCAGGGCGTCCAGAGGGACCCTGATGAGGTGGGTCTGAAGTAACCTAGGTAACCAATGGCCAATAGAGATAATCAATGACCAGTAGGAAAGGGTAACACCACCGGAGCGCAGAGAGGCCAGTGAAAGACTTACAGAAGGTTTCAAATGGGACAGTGTTTATAGCCCTGCAGGCCCTCCCCTCCCCTCCATGTCAGGGACCCACTTCCAACTGCCTTAGACAGTGCTCTGAACCTTCTCTCTAAATAAAATCTCTCTCTGTTGCCCTGAACTTGTGCAGTGACTTCAGCTTTCCACCCCCACCCCCCCACCCCCCCGCCTGTGCCGCTCCAGTTTTATTTTTAGTTTCCACTCACTTTTCCATTACCGCAGTGACTCGGTTGGACTTTCTAGCTCAACTGAGTAGTTGAACCAGGTCAACTGGGTTTGGGGAACTGGGAACCCTGGCCCCCAAAACTGTGCTCTAAGCTTCATCTTCGAAACACGTTAGTAATCAAAATCAATGATGCTGTGTAGTATAAAAGGCAAACACACCCAGATAGTTCTCCTGTTACTGTTGGACATCCAGCTAGGCAGTCAGTGATGACAGGGAAGGTTTAAGATGTCAAGTGCATACTTCAGAAATAGCAATGCAGAACAACACAAAAGAAAGCTGTTTGGGAGATATTGTCTAAAAGATGGAAATTTAGTTGTTTTCAAAAGTAACAAAGATGGGTGAAGTAAATGATAAAGACAAAGAATTCTGCTTAATAAACTTAAAATGTTAGATTCAATCATTGTAGTATAAGCCATTTAACTAATATAATATAATTTAAATAATTTAAGTGGATTAAGTTGGCATAACCCTGTAAATATAAACAAAGAGGTGGGGGAATAAGTAGAAATTGCCAGAAACAAGTAAGTTAGCTCTTTTATGGTTACAAGTAAGAAAGAGCAGAGATTAACTGAGACTGTGAGAAGCAGCAGAGAGACCAGTTTATGGAGGGGAATGGAAAGGGAATGAATGAAGTCAGAGGAGGGAATGAATGAAGTCAGAGGAGTCTTCCACTGTGTATGCGGACTTCCTGGGCGTGTTTAAAATTTCCGCATCTTTTTTAACCATAGTACCTTGTAAAATGTGCTGTACTTTAAAATGTAAAATAGGTGATATATATTAATATGTTAGTATTACAAAGAAAATGAAACTATCTCAGAGAAAGATGGCATGACTTTCTTTTTTTTTTATTAATTGATAGCTGTATACATTAATGCAAACATGGGGTACATTGTACTGTTTTCATATACAATTTGAAATACTTTCATCAAGCTGGTTAACATAAATTTCATGTCATTTGCTTAGTCATTGTATCA
>CAUYQV010128214.1:0-10116 GCA_963574575.1 Galagoides demidoff | reverse complement strand
CACAGCTCATAGCAACCTCCAACTCCTGGGCTCAAGCTGACTCCGCCTCCCAAGTAGCTGGGACCACAGGCGCCCGCCACAACACCCGGCCATTTTTTGGTTGCAGCCATCATTGTTGTTTGGCGGCCCGGGCTGGGGATTACGAACCCTCCACCTTAGGTGTACGTGGCTGGCGCCTTAGCCAATTGAGCCACAGGCGCCGAGCCAGATTTATTGAGATCTTAATGATCTGAAAGACTGAAGCCATTCAGGCGGTGCCTGTGGCTCAAGGAGTAGGGCCCTGGCCCCATATACTGGAGGTGGCAGGTTCAAGTCTGGCCACAGCCAAAAACTGCAAAAAAAAAAAAAAGAAGCCACTCTAGATTAATTGAATAAATGGTGTATCAAATGTAGCTGAAATCAAATCAGCAGGGTAGGAGGACAGAGAATTGCTTGCTTGCCCTGGGTTTTGTGCATTAGAAGAACTCAGCTCCACAGCCCCTCTTTCTAGAAGGTTTGCACTCTTAGAACCTGGGCAGGTCATTATTTGTAGCTCTGACTGCAGTCGCTGACCAGGGTTTCAGGAATCCTGCCTCTTCCTGAACTCCTGCCCATCAGGAGTTCCAGCCTACAGCTCACCCACCAGCTGCTACAAGGCTGAAAACTCTTAACTGCCTTGCTTGTCATACTGTTATTTTCTTCTTTGGAATTTTAAATTATTTTTACCTACTTTATAGTCCACGTCATCTTATTTATTTCATTTTACTGAAATGGCTTCAGTAAAATGTAGGTTCTAGCCCTGGCTTTGCCTTTTATTAGTTATATCCTCATCTTTTCCAATCTATAGAATGAGGATATTAAAATCCGTACTGTAAGTCACAGGACTGTGGTGAGGAAGATGGATGTGAAAATAAAATATCAGGTGTCACATGCCATATAACTATAAGGGTCTTCATTCTTTACAGTGGCAAGAAATTAGTAAAAATATTCTCCACACGGTTGTATAGCTTCAGGATAAACTCAGTGATTCTTCAGAGTTAAATCCTCAGTGACTAGTAATATCCACAAAATTCCCCATTTGAGATCTAGATGGTGCCATTGACCCCATAGCTTATTGCTTAGTGATAGCTCATGGTCTGAGTCCTAAAATCATAGCTTCCTGGCCACTCAGACTAAGATAAGGCCAGTATTTTTCTTAAGAGACTGAAGAGTTCAGTCCAAAAGATACTTGGGATCTGGCTTGGTGCCTATAGCTCAAGCTGCTAAGGCGTCAGTCACATACACCAGAGCTGGCGGGTTTGAATCCAGCCCAGGCCCACCAAAAACAATGACAGCTACAATAAAAAAATAACTGGGTGTTGTGGTGGGCGCCTATAGTCCCAGCTACTTGGGAGGCTGAGGCAAGAGAATTGCTTAAGCCCAGGAGTTGGAGGTTGCTGTGAGCTGTGATGCCACAGCATTCTACCTAGGGCGACAGCTTGAGGCTCTGTCTCAAAAAAAAAAATACTTGGGATCTACTTTACAAGGAAACACAAACTCAAGGCCATGGACTACAATGCACTTGCTGAGAACAAACAAGGCTTCCAACCCACCCACATCAAGTATAAGAAGGAAAGGAAGGAAAGTCATAGGAAGAGAGGGACTCTCAATGTGACCCTGCCCAGTTTGCATTCCAGAAAATGATCAGGTGATGGGTTATGGTCCCTATGGACCATGTCATGGCACCTAAAAGCCACCAGTGGACAGACTGCCCTATTTCTCTGGGTTGCTGTGTGTCTCTGGACTTATTTCCTTCTGTTTTCACCACTCTGGCCGCCCCGGCCTTCCTCGATTATGTGACCTACATGGTATGCAGCCCCTCTACAGAGCTCCTACCGGACCCTCAGACTCCTCCCAAGTTCAAAGTCACAGGTACACCCTCTACCAGCTCTGACACTAGCCAGCCTCTGATCTCCTCCCCACACAGAGAAAGCGAATTCAGATAATCGTGAGTCCTTAGAGAAGAGTGCTTAGAAAGAACACAATTGCAAATCCTTAACAACACTTTGGAAAAACCGCTAACACCATTTTCCTCTTATATCCATCTAATTATATTGATTCACCTCCAAATCAAGTGGTGCGTCCTCTAATTGGAGGAGAGTCTGGAGCTGGATGTTTGTCTTGGCTCAGCACAGGAAAAAGTTCCTTGTCCTCTCTGGGGGACAGAGTCTTTATCTGTAAGTAAGGAGATGAGCCTGAGAGATCGCTGAGGTCTCTCCCAGCCCCGGCCCGCCAATGCTGCTCTGATTCTCCCCAAGTGACCTTCTGTCCAACAGTTCTCACTATGAACGCCAGGGGTAAGTGAACTAAAGCATGGATCATGCTCAATAAATCTCTAAGGAAATGCTTTTTAAAAGTATTTAGGCAAGACAATATCACCATGGTGTTTCTTTTTAAATTTCAAACAATAACCAATTCCAACTCAATATATATTGTTCCAGAAAACAGAAAAACAGTGGAAAACTACTAAATTCAATTTATGAAACTACATATTCTCTAATGATAGCTGGTAAAGCCTCAAAGCGATAAAACTATACTAATATGAACATTCATGCAAAGTTATATTAAAATCAAGTGCATATTCAAAGACCTAAAATAAGAAAACTCATAAAGTAGAAAAGTGCTTATCATGGGGCATGTGGAGCAGCAAGTAGGGGGAGAATTTTTTAATGGGTGCAGAGCTTCTGTTTAGAATGATGAGAAAGTTCTGGAAAGGGATAATCTTGGTGGTTACACAACACTGGGAGTGTGCTTGTTGCCACTGATGCACACAATTAAAAATGCATAGCGCCCGTCGTAGCTCAGTGTTTAGGGTGGCGGCCACGTACACCAGAGCTGGCAGGTTCGAACCCAGCCAAGGCCTGCTAAATAACAATGACACTACAACAACAACAACAACAAAGGCATTGTGGTGGGCTCCTGTGGTCCCAGCTGTTTGGGAGGCCGAGGCAAGAGAATTGCTTGAGCCCAGGAGTTTGAGGCTGCTGGGAGCTGTGATGCCACCACACTCTACCAAGGGCGACATAGTAAGACTCTGTCTCAAAAAAAAAAAAAAAATGGTTAAAATGATAAATTTCATGTTATGTATATTTTACCATAAAAAATTCCAGAAATATCAGCAAAGTAACTAGAGAAAGACAGAAAGAGAAAAGTACACACACCCACAATTGTGCCAGTGCCGTTTTCCTGATTTTGATGCAGTCACATAAGAGGAAGCCATTGGGAGAAACTGGGTGAAGGGAACTGGGAACCACTTTGTACCATCTTTGCCACTTCTTGTGAATCTGAAATTCCTTCAAAGTAGTAAGTTAAGGCAGCACCTGTGGCTCAAGGAGTAGGGCGCCAGCCCCATATACCGGAGGTGGTGGGTTCAAACCCAGCCCTGGCCAAAAACTGCAAAAAACAAAAAAAGTAGTAAGTTAAAACAAAAAGAGTATGTTAAAAGCATAAGCCATCATAACCAAGAAGTATGAAGTATTTACCTAGAAATACAGGAAGGATTGATATCTGGAAATTTACTAATATTCCACATCAATAGCTGAAATAAGATGAAGTATATGTTTTTTTAAGATGCTTAAAATACTCTCATTAATCCCTACAGACTTTCTTATAATAGATATTTTCCCTTAACCTCATTAAAAAAAATCCATCCCAACAACAAACAGCAAAACACTCCAACACTGTAGGTGTTTTTAATAGAAGCAGGAATAATACAGGTTGTTCAATACCCTTGTTACTTACCATCATTCTGAAAGTTTGGGCCACTCTGTGGCCAGTGGTAATAACTGTGAAAATGTGGAGACAGGGTGAGAGGCTCCTTATGACTCAACCATCATCTACTTAGGCCTTGGATGTATCTTTAACTTCCCGGCCTTGTTTTTCTCTTTTATAATACCAAAGGATTCATTGGACTAAGCCATTGCTTTTAATACTACTTTTCTGTTTCTTACCATTGAACAGCTTCCTTCGAAAATGTTTTTTTCAAAACAGATAAAACTAGGTCACTCTGATTGGAGCAGGGGTAGGGCGCCAACATCCTGGTCCATCCCAGTCCTTCATCCCTGCCCTCCCCCTGCTGGCTCGGCCTGCAACAGCCTCACTCAAATAGCTGCTGGACACAGAGGCCCCTCTCGGGTTCCAGACAGTGCTAACGTTATGGCTCTTGGAAGAACACCAGGTGAGCTGATTTGTGGGATTTGGTACAGAACAAACTGTGATAAAGAAGTAAAAGAACTGAGTTTAGTTTTCAGCGGATGACTTGCTTCGAGACCTGGACAGATCTTGCTTCCGTCTGCCTCTGAGCTAAATATACAACTCTGAGTGAGGGTCCTCACCCCTCAGAGCCTCAGCTCCTTATCTGTGAAGGGAGGTTAATCTACTTAACACTCATTCAACAAAAATCATGTCTCTGTGTTGTTTTTGTCAGTGGGTGCTGACATCTGTGTGGACCTCCGAACTCATCCTCTTGGAGACTTCACTGAGCTACTGAGAGCACCGGTAAAGCCGACTCGCAGAGCAGAATCTCCAGAGGAGCCTTTGAGGTAGACTGAGGGCCCGGGCCTACTCGGTCCCGTTAAATCTGAACTCTACCCATGACACCTGGGAAATCACTGTTTTTAGAAGTTTCCAAGGGATTCTAATGAGGACATAAGATGAAAAACCATTGTCCTAGCAGAACTGCAGGATCTGTTTTGAGTGATTACATTCAGATCATCCACAGGGCCCCACTGTGATCTTTTCATCATCTTGGTGACTAATTGGTACCACTTGCCCTTAATTGTTTTCAGATTAAATTTGTCTCTGTCTTATTTCAGGACACAGAACCCTGAACTTTTAACCAAATACCTGCCCACATACCTAGATGGACTCAGCGCTCTTTCTTGAGAAAAAAATTAGACCCTGTCAAAGAAACTCACATCATCAGTAGAGTTGTATTCCTCTAATTCCTTTTGTAGAGGCCATACCAGGGGCAGTGATTCCGGCCTCTGACATTCAAAGGCAAAACTTCCCATTTTAAGTGATAAACATTTTTTTCCTTTCAAAGGATGTGACATATACTATGTTTAAATGTAGTAAGGGCAGTATATGTGTGACTCTGCCTGGTAACTCAGAGGCTGTTGTGCAGATGTTGGCAGGGTGTTTGGGTTGCTGTCAGGATTTATTGGATCACAAGCTAGGACGATCTCTGTGTATGGCCAGGAGGCTGATTCTAGCCTATTTGCATCTGTGGGTATTTAAATAAGAAGGCAGTTTCTAGTGAAGTGCTATAAATCACTTAGACCTTTTAACATAATCCACAGTGTTGAGGGCAGTGCTCCATCTAAGCCAGTGGTTGTCAGCCTTCCTAATGCCACAGGGCAGTTGAGCACTAAAGATTTTTTAGGGCAATGAAGCTATCCTGTATGGTCCTATAATGGTGGATACATGTCATTACACTTGTCTAAACCCATGGAGTGTCCAGCACTAAGAGTGAACCCTACTGTAAACTACAGACTCTGTGTGATAATGATGTGTTGATGTAAGTTCATCAGCCATAACCAATGTACTGCTTCAGTGGAGGATGCTGGTACCAGGGGATGCTACGCATGACGGGGAAGGGAGAATATGGGAATTCTCTCTGCTTTCTGCTCAGTTTTGCTATAAACCTAAAACTGATCCAAAAAATAAAATAAAATAAATGTCTCCTTGAAAAATAAAAAGAAGAGCATTTGGCACTTTGCTTAAACTTCTTATAATCCCAGAAATTGAGGAGTAGCAAGGCAAAATCAAACCCTGGGAAATAGTCTGGCCTCCTCCACAAATTACTCTCCGTGGTATGACTCTCAGCAATATTCTGTCCCCATCCTTTGGTCCTTTGCTCTCCCCACATGCCCTCCCCACACCCTCCTCCCTACTGATGACTTGCATAGATCCATCTAACCCAGAATTATCTTCTAAATTCCAGGCTCTTCTATCCAAAGACTCCAGGAAGTCTCTGTTTCAATGGTCCTAAGGAATATCAACATCAATTTGTCCCAAATGGAAATCATCACCTCCCCACCCAACTCTTGCTTTTGTTTTCCAACCTTTATGGAAAAGATGGATGGATGAGAACTAGAGTCACCCCTTCCACATTGTCTTGCTAAAATAACAACTGTCCATGCTTCTCTTTAAAAATAGTGAATTGAGTATTTGTGGGAGTCTATGTTCCTTCTAAAACCACAACAAAATTTTATTACAATAGAAGGATTTAAAAAAGAAGCATAAACTCCACAAGGACAAAAAGACTGTGGAGAGAAGATAGCTACATGATTTCAGAAGGCAGAAAGGATAGAGGAAAATAGAAACTTACTTGGCAAGCCAGAGAAAACCAGAATCCAAGTTGGCAGTGGGAAAAACCCAGAGACAAGCTAATTAACACTGATGAACCCCAAAGGGGCTCTAGAAGGGGAGGCGCCAGGCACCTCTTAAAGAAGCATTCAAATAAATAAAATTTCCGATATGTAAGGTTTCATAAACATAGTTTTCTGGATCCGGTGAACTTTGCTGGAAAGCATCTGGAGGATGTGCTCCACCAAAATAAAATAGTAAGCCAAAACCAAGATGGCGTGGGATGTAATACTAGAGGGAAGCCAAGGTGTCATAGGTTGTTGATGAAGGAATATCCCAAGACCACAGCTATGCTTGTGACTTGTTCTTTCAATTTTTGCACAAATATGTTTAGAACAGTTGAATAATTTGTTCAAGCTTACACAGTAAGTCTAGCAAGTTTTAGAGCTAGGAATCAAACCCAGATACGTCTGCTGCCAGGGCCATAAGAGAGCACTTATATAATTATGGAATTCTGGGTCAAAGAATGGCTAATACAAATAACAGTTCCAAGTCACAAGCTTACAATGACAATTAAATACAATAATCACCCACATCATTTACCCAGTGTCTGGCCCATAGGAACTTAACTATTTCTGCCTTACTTGTAGTTAAAAATATTATCTATTATCATTACTGCCTCTATCAGGTGTTCCATAAAGGACTAGCACTTTAGCTGGACCTGGAAAGACAAGAAGGATTTTGATGGTTGGAGTCTTGGTCAATTTGGGTAGCTATAACAAAATGCCACAGAGTTGGTGGCTTAAACAACAAACATTTATTTCTCACAGTTCTGGAGGCCAGGAAGTGCAAGGCCAAGGTGTCCACAGATTGGGTTCTGGACAAGGGCTGTCTTCCTGGTTTGCCAAAGGCTTCTTTCTCCCTGTATCCTCATGTGGTAGAGACAAAGCAAGCTCTGGTTTCTCTTCCTCTTCTTATAAGGGCACCAATGGCATACTGGGGGCCCGCGCTCATGACCTTATCTATACCTACCTACCTCTCCAGGGTCCACCTCCACATACCATCTTGTTGGGTGTTTAGGCTTCCGTGGATGACTTTGGGGGAGCATGTAGAGGAACAATAATAACAAGGAAAGGGAAGACAATGAAGTCACGCATGTCAGGAATTTGTCGAAGAAACCAGTCACAAACTAACTGTAGTTCAGCATTGGCCAAAAGCTTGCATAAAACATTTGGAATTTCAAGGAAATATATTAATTCTCCATTTCTCTAGATTCTGTATGGCTTATCCCTGAAGTAAATTAGATCATCAGAAAGCCACAAACCTGAACTCTATTATCTTAATTCCCCATAGGTTAACTTTCATAGAATTAAGATTAATGTTGTGTTTTTAGAGGAGCAGAATAAAGCATCGATTTGAAGAGTATTTTTCTATCTTTTGCAAAAACCATACTTGTAGACACTGTGAGCCTTATTGTCCATCCATAAAGAGTCTGAAAAAGACTTTTTCTACAGATAAATTTGTATGCTTGCTTTTATCATGCAATGACAACTTCATAGCCCAATGCCAGGAGTGGATTTAGTGCTCAACAGCAGTAATTTAATTCATACCAAATGCTTAAAAACAACTATCCTCTTGTAAATATATGAAAAAAATTAATGTATTTATTATACTTGTCTTGCTTAATATGTTTAAAAATATTGTGTGCTGTCTTGGGAAAGGTGAGTTTTAAACAAATAAAATTGAATACATTGTTGAATCTTGGCATAGTACAAAGTGTCAGGAAGTAAGAAAACACACATTACCTGACAGCAGGAACAGGGAATGTGACATGGACATGTAACTCAATCTATCATGTCCCTATGATGAGGCCATTTAAACACTGGATTTTTGTTAATAAGTTTCAACAGAAATATGTAAGAAAGCATTAGCACAAGTGCTCAGAAAAAGCAAATTTACCTGTTAAGTGACACTGCCTCTATCCATGAGGAAAAACCTTTCAGGAGTTTAAAATCCAGTTTAAACATTTTTGCCAACATTAGTCAGCACTGGCTGGGTTGCACTGCAGTAACAAACAATTCCAATCTCTTAGAGGTTTACAACATTAAAAGCTTTCATTTATGATTCATATCCAACTTTGGTGGACAGGGCCACTCTAGATTGTCCTCCCTTTAGGGACCTAGACTGCCAGAGCCTCAACTTTCTGGAACACCAATGGTTGTCACCAATGGGTAGGGAACATGGCCATTCTAGTATTGCATCTGAAAGTCTTCTGTCTGAAAATGGCATCTGCCATTTTCATTTGTGTTTCATTGGCCAAACCAGATCACGTGGTCTGCTGACCATCAAAGTGGCCAGATAGTACATTCCTTTCCCCTCCCACCCCCCCACCCCCCGCCCCAAGACAGAGTCTCATTCTGTCACCCTCGGTAGAGTGCCATGGCATCATAGCACACAGCAATCTCAAACTCTTGGGCTCAAGTGATATTCTTGCCTCAGCCTCCTGAATAGTTGGGACTACAGATGCCCACTACAAAGTCAGGCTACTTTTTCTATTTTTAGTAGAGATGGGGGTCTTGCTCTTGCTTAGGCTGGTCTCAGACTCTGGAGCTCAGGCTATCCACCCGCGTTGGCCTCTCAGAGTGCTAGAATTACAGGCACGAACCACTATGCCCAGCCAATACATTCCTCCTAGACCTAGAAAAGGAGGGAAAAGACCTAGAAGATATTGGTGAACAGCTCTAATCACTACTGGAGTTTACCCTTTTTGTTGCTGAATCTTCAGCTCATTTTCCTTTCTGCTTGCAAAATATATTCACCCTTTCCTCCAAGGATACAACCAAAAAGTTTTATTCTGACATGACTTAGTTCTAAAACCAAGATTTTAGAGACACACAGCCATTTTTATATTGAATCCAGCCAGATATAACACCTAGTGACTCAGGAAACTGTAAATGAAAAGTGAATTTTTTGCCCCATCTTTCTTTCAATGGTGCCCACAGTGACCCTTCAGTGGTGGTGCAGGGACAGGATAATGGCAGTAGGTATCATCATTCAGAAACAGGGAGATACACAGCTGACATGGGTCTATAGCAACTCTAATCCCACTGGGCATATGTTTTAAAGGCTCCTCCCTAGGTTTAGGGAAAATTCTGCTCTTGCTGCCTGGGAGGAGCTCTGTTATCCAGTCATCCTCCTGAAGCCCGATTGTACCTTCCGAAATAGTCCTTTTCTTTTTTTTTTTTTTTTATTTTGTTTTGTTTTGCAGTTTTGGGCCAGGGCTGGGTTGGAACCCACCACCTCCAGCATATGGGGCCAGCACCCTACTCCTTGATCCATAGGCACCGCCCAAAATGGTCCTTTTCTATTATTTCCTGTAGCTGCATTTGACCTGGTTGCTGTGGTCTGAATATTTATGTACCCTCCAATTTCATGTATTGGAATCCTAAACCTCAGGGCAATGGTGGAGCCTTTGAGAGGTGACTAGGGGATGGGAGTGGAGGCCTCATGGATGGAGTCAGTGCCCTTATAAGAGAGTCCCCAGAGAGCTAACCAGCCTCATCAAGGACACTGCTAAAAGGTGCCATCTATGAAAAAGTGGGTTCTGGCTCAGCGCCTGTGGCTCAATCAGCTAAGGCACCAGCCATGTACACCTAAGGTGGTGGGTTCGAATCCCCAGCCCGGGCCTGCCAAACAACAATGATGGCTGCAACCAAAAAATGGCCGGGCGTTGTGGCGGGCACCTGTGGTCCCAGCTACTTGGGAGGCGGAGGCAGGAGACTCGCTTGA
>CAUYQV010128211.1:0-22716 GCA_963574575.1 Galagoides demidoff | reverse complement strand
TTTGCATGGAGTAAACTGCGAGCCCTTGTTGCGGGGGAGGGGACTCCTGTCTGCTTGGTGGTGGTTTCTGTACCTTTTGGTTGTCTTTTTGGGGTCGCAGCTTGCCTCAGGAAGGTTGAAGTGTGCTCCTCCATCTTCTCTCTTGGCTCTGCTCCAAACCATCAGCTAAGTAGCTAAACTTCTGTCCTTTCAGCCTCCTTCTGGACGGGAGCTTCTGTAAAAAGCTGGCTGCAGTCCGCCATCTTCACGCTTGTTATCTTTCATCTTTCTGATAATAACCGTTCTACTAGGTGTGGAGTGATAGCACATTGTGTGTTTGATTTGTATTTCCCTGGTGATTGGTGACATTGAGTATTTTCCCATAAACCTGTTGACCATTTGTGTGTCTGAAGAAACTGCTGTTCAAGTCTTTTGCCTGTTGCTATTGAGTTGAGTTCCTTATATATTTTGGATTTTAGACCCTTGTCAGATGTATGGTTTTCTGTCAGCCTGTAGGCTGTCTGTTAACTCTGTCAATTGTTTCCTTTGCTGTGGAGAAGCTTTTCGTTTAGTGTAATCTCATTTGTCTGTTTTTGCTTTTGTTGCCATTTCAAAAACCAATGCCATAGAGATTTTACCTTCTGTTTCATTCTAATTACTACTTTTACAGTTTCAGTTCTTATGTTTAAGTGTTAATATTTTAAGTTAACTTTTGGTGTGAGATAGTTTCAATGTTGTTATTTTATGTGTGGCTATCCAGTCTTCCCAACACCATTTATTGAAAATGCTGTCTTTTCCCCTGTGGTGTATTCTTGGTACCTTTGTAAAACCAATGGACTGTAAAGGCATGTATTTCAGTATTCTTGTGTTTTTGTGCCAGTATCACGCTGCTTTGATTACTACAGTTTTGTAATATATTTTGAAATCTGGTAGCATGATGCTTCAGCTTTATGTCTCCCTCACCCCAAGATTGCCTTGGCCGTTTGGGTCTTTCATAGTTCCATACGAATTTAAGAATTTTGTTTTTGCATTTCTGTAAAAACGACATTGGGATTTTGATAGGGATTGCATCAAATCTGTAGATCTTTTGGATCCAAAACTATGGATACTATGGGCATTTTAACAATATAAGGTGGATATAAAGTTTATGTGCAATTTACTATGTTAAACTATTATAAATTGCACACGTATTTTATGTCCACTGTGTATTTTTCAACCCATGATTTCACTGATATCTGTTCTTTTATTTTCTTCTTTTTGCTTTCTGTTGGTTTATTTCACTCTTATTCTTCTTAATTTGGAAGCTTACTGTATTGAGTGGAGAATTTCTCTCCTCTCCTTTCTTCTCTCCCCCTCCCCTCCCCTTCCTTCTCTTCCCTCCTTCTTCCTCTCTTCTCCTGTCCTTTCCTCTCCTCTCTCCTCTTCTCCTCTTCCCTTCTCTCTTCTCCTCTCCCTTCTCCTCCCCTCCCCTTCTTTCTTCTCCTCTCCTCTCCTTTCCTTTTCTTTCTTTTCCTTTCCAAGACAGGGTCTCTACCTCTTCCCAGGCTAGAGTGTTGTAGTGTGATCATAGATCACTGAATCTCAAACTCCTGGGCCCAAGTGATTCTCCTGACTCATCCTCCCAAGTAGCTAGGAGTACAGGTACCCGCCACCAGGCCCAGCTAGATTTTCTGCTTTTTTTTTTGGTAGAGGTGGATGAGTTCTTACTATGTTGTTCATAGTGGCCTTGAACTCCTGGGCTCAAACTATCCTCTTCCTCCAAAGTGCTGGGATTATTGGTGTGAGGTGCTGTGCCTGGCCCATCTTTTCTAATATAGGCATTTAGTGCTATAAATTTCCCTCTAAGCACTTCTATAGCTGCACTGCAATTTTTGACATATTGCGTTTTTTTTTTATTCAGTTCAGTAAGTTTTAGAATTTCCTTTAAAACTTTGTCTTGGTGCATGAATTTTTTTTTTTTTTTTTTGAGACAGAGCCTCAAGCTGTTCCCCTGGGTAGAGTGCCATGGCATCACAGCTCATAGCAACCTCCAACTCCTGGGCTCAAGTGAGTCTCCTGCCTCTGCCTCCCAAGTAGCTGGGACCACAGGCGCCCGCCACAATGCCTGGCTATTTTTTTTTTGGTTGCAGCCATCATTGTTGTTTGGCAGGACAGGCTGGGGATTCGAACCCGCCACCTTAGGTGTACGTGGCTGGCGCCCTAGCTGATTGAGCCACAGGCGCTGAGCCAAATTTAATGTTTCTTTTAAAAAATTTTTTTTCTGGCTTGGCACCTGTAGCTCAAGTGGCTAAGGCATCAGCCACATACAACACAGGTGGCAGATTCAAATCCAGCCCGGTCTTGCCAAACAACAATGACAACTACAACCAAAAATAGCCAGGCCTTGTGGTGGGTACCTGTAGTTCTAGCTACTGGGAAGCTGAGGCAAGAGACTCGCTTAAGCCCAGGAGTTGGGAGTTGCTGTGAGCTGTGATGGCATAGCATTCTACTCAGGGCAACAGCTTGAGGCTCTGACTAAAAAAAAAAAAAAAAAAATTTTTTTTTCTAATTTTTTATTACTTGTACATTGCTATTCATGTACAACAATAAGTCTCCTTTCAAAGAGACACAGTGGAAAAAGACATAGAGAAGAGGAGAAAACCATGTGAAGATGGAGGTGGTGATTGGAGTGATACAGCCATAAGGCAGAAGCTTGAAGAAGCGAGGAATAGCGCCCCCTCGGGGCTTCTGCAGGGAGCACAGTCCTGCTGGCACCTCAGAGTTCTGGTCTCCATACTGTGAAAGAATAAACAAATCTTTAGCCACCACCAAGTTTGTATTAATTTGTTACAGCAGCCCTCTGAGACTAATCTAGCGGGTATAATCTCCTAATTTCTAAACATAATCCTCTTTGCTCCATTATATGGTCCAAATGACCATTATATAGTGGTCATTTTGTATATCCTGTATAACTGGGATCAATCGTTGCAGCCAATACTATAACCTCCTCTTTGCTTGCTGGTCAGCAATACGAGAATCCCAAAATGGCCAGGGTGCTGTCTCAGCTTCCAGACCAGTAAAACCATTACTGTGTTCCCTTGGGAAACAAATCCTCTAAACTAATAGAGAACAAAGTTGTGGGGATGGGAAGCAAAGTTTTTGTGAGTAGGTAGTACTGGGTAAGCTCTCCCGTTGTTTTCTATGCCTGATTCCTAGCTTCATATACTCTGGTTAGGGGGAAAATTCACTGAATATTGGTTTCCCCATACGCTACATCATGTAGGACAGTCCCACACCCACAGAAGGCGACGGCCACACAGACACAACAACTGAGTCTTCATTAGGCAGCAGCTTTTGGATAACTATGCCTGGTTAGATCATTGAATCTTATGGTATGGACCGCTTTCTTGTTTCATTTTTTGTAAAATGAATTCTGTGGTCAGGATCATTGTGGGATGTTACAGTAATGAGTGAGACATTCAGTAAGTCCAGGAGCAGTAGGACTGGAAGAAACATTGTGGGTTAGGAGGGTAGACCCCAACCTAGCACAGATTTTAGATACTTGCAGATCAGAGGACTTTGGATGTAGCCTGGATATTACTACATAAAGAACTCATACACTTCAATGAGTAGATACTCCAGTTAAAAAGTAGGCGAAAGATTTGAATAGACATCTCCCCTGAGAAGATAAGGCTAATAAACACATGCAGAGGTCCACACCGTCAGTCATTAGGGCATTCTTAGAGGAATGTTGGTGGAGGGACTGCAGAGTGCCGTGTGCCACGAGATAAACAAACTTGGATAATGTCTTGTGGGTTCAACACGTAGCACGTGACCCAGCAATCACTCTTGGGTATTCACTCCACAGAAATGAAAACTTAAGTTCATGTAAAACATGTAAACAAATATTTATAGCAGCATTGCTAATAATTGCCCCAAGATACAAACAATTGAAATGTCCATCAGCTGACAAATGGATAAACAAAATGTGTTACAGCAGGACAGTGGACTGTTACTTAGCAATATAAAGATGGTGGCCTAGTGATGCATGCAGCAACATAAGTGAATCTCAGAAACGTCATGCCAAGTGGTAGGCAGACATAAAAAAAAGACTAATGTCAGATTTCATTTGTAGGAAATTTCTAAAAATGGAAAAACTATAAAGACTTTAAGGGCTGAGAGCAGAGAATTGATTACAAACTGGTGCAGGGGAGTTTGGGCCCTTGGAAGTTGTTCTAAACTGGATTGTGGTGATAGTTGCACAGTTAAAGATGTACTGAAAACCACTGAACTGGCTTGGTGCCTATGGCTCAAGTGGCTAAGGCACCAGCCACATACACCTAAGGTGGCAGGGTTTGAATCCAGCCAGGGCCCGCCAAACAACAATGATGGCTGCAACCAAAAAATAGCCAGGCGTTGTGGCGAGTGCCTGTGGTCCCAGCTACTTGGGAGGCTGAGGCAGGAGACTCGCTTGAGCCCAGGAGATGGAGGTTGCTGTGAACTGTGATGCCACAGCACTCTACCCAGGGGGACAGCTTGAGGCTCTGTCTCAAAAAAAAAAAGAAAAAAAAGAAAACCACTGAACTTTACACTGACAGTGGGTGGATTATACCTTAATAAAGCTGTTTTTTAAAAAATGCAATTCTATGATTATTCTATAACATATACTCAACCCTTCCTCCATCCCCTCTTCCCCCCTCCGTCTTTTTAATAAAAATTAAGTTGTTGGACACGGTGGCTCATACCTGTAATCCTAGCATCCTGGGAGGCCGAAGCAAGTGGATTGCTTGAGCTCATGAGTTTGAGACCAGCCAGAGCAAGAGCAGGACCCCGTCTCTACTTAAAATAGAAAAACTGAGGCAAGAGAATCACTTGAGCCCAGGAGTTAGAGGTTGCTGTGAGTTATGACGCTATGGCACTCTACCCAGAGCAACAGCTTGGGACCCTGTCTCAAAAAAAAAAAAAAAGTAAGAGACAGGGTCTTGCTTTGTCATGTAGGCTGGTCTCAGATCCCTGGCCTCAGGCAACCCTCCTGTTTCAGGGAGGAGCTGGAGAGTAGCTGGGTAGCTGGGATTATAGGCATGAACCTCCCCCCTTTTTACAGAAAGCAAGTTTATTAGTATTAAAACAACAACAACAACAAAAAACAAGTACAAAAATAGCTGCCCTTGGATTGGAAACTGATTTTCTGAGAAATTGAAAAAGCAATTAAAAATAAAATTTAAAAATCCTGAAAAAGAACATAGGATCATTCTTAATTACAAGAAGCAACAAATGAAAGCTATAGGGAGACGGTGTGGTGGCTCACGCCTGTAATCCAGCACTCTGGGAGGCCAAGGCAGGTGGCTTGCTTGAGCTCACAAGTTTGAGACCAGCCTGAGCAAAAGTGAGACCCCCATCTCTTTTAAAAATAGAAAAACAGGCAAGAGGATCTCTTGAGCCTAAGAGTTTGAGTTTGCTGTGAGTTATGACGCCGCAGCACTCTACCCAGGATGACAGCTTGAGACTCTGTCTCAAAAACAAAAGACTACGGGAAAAGACTACATGGCCTTTGAGCTTGGAGTGGCAGATGCCGATGATGACCTCAGCATTCCACCTGTTACGTTGTACCGGGCAGCAAGCTGGATAGGGCAGTCAGTGTGGACACATGAAGTATGACTGATCCTCAGGGAGCTGCATAAGGATGTTGTGTCCCCCAAAACAACAAAAATCCTCAGTAGATGGGTTGGTTGAATATCAGAATATTGCTTGAAAGCAAATTAGTGTGCTTAAAGATTTAATAGAAAGATTTCTCCTAATATGAGGCATGAAAGGGTAAGCAGATGGAAAGAAGGAAGAAAGGTTTGTTTTTGTTGTTGTTTGGACAGAGCCTCAAGCTGTCACCTTCCAACTCCTGAACTTAAGGGATTCTCCTGCCCCTGCCTCCTAAGTAGCTGGGACTACAGGCACCCACCACAATGCCCAGCTATTTTTTGGTTGCAGCCATCGTTGTTTGGCGGGCCAGGACTGGATTCAAACCCGCCACCTTAGGTGTATGTGGCTGGCGCCTTAGCTACTTGAGCTAAGGTGTCGAGTCAGGAAGAAAGGTTTTGATATGTTGGATAGCTATAGGGTCTAATATTTTTCTAATATATAGTGTATTACAAAAGAATAGAGAGGAAGAACTATTACATACTTCTAGAGCAACATTTTAGAGAAATTCTCCAGAATTAGAGAAGACACCTCTTTAAATTAATGGTGCAACCGTGTGTAACTAACTTTTTAAAGCACCCACTTAGATACAGAAGGAACTTCCTAATGCCAGAGATAAAGTACATCTCGAAAATGTCCAAACCTGATAATAATGTGGCTTTAATGCATGTTACTGAGTCAGCATCTAGGGATGATTTGTACATCGCAAACTCCTGTCTTTAATCTCATGCCTTGAGCCAGACAGACCTTGATTTCTTTGTTAGCCGTCACAGGCAGCCACAGCATTTTCCGTTTCCTGACCTTGTTCTGTTACAGCAAATACCTCGTGTTCCAGTAAGATCTTTGCTCTAACAGAGCTTACATTTGATAAATAAGTTATGTAATGTATTAAAAGGCGATGAGTACTGTGGAAAAGGAAAATACTGAACAGGGTATGTAAGAGGGATCAGGAGGACAGTAGTGAAAGGGAGATACAGTTGGCAATTTTAAATGGGATGGTCAAGATAAGCGTCATTGAGAAGGTGACATTTATGTTTTTGTAGAGACAGAGTCTTACTTTGTCACCCTCAGTACAGTGCTGTGGCGTCACAGCTCACAGCAACCTCCGACTCCTGGGCTTAGGTGATTCTCTTGCCTCAGCCTCCTGAGCACTGAGAGTACAGGTGCCTGCCACAAGGCCCGGCTAGTTTTTTTGTTGCTGCAGTTTGACCAGGGCCGGATTCGAACGCTCTACCCTCGTTTTTATAGGAAGTTTGCACCCTACCCACTGAGCCACCTGTGCCACCCAGGAAGGTGACATTTAAACAAAGACTTGAAGGTGGTGAGGGAGATGGTCATTCAGATAACCTGCAAAAAGAAAAGATAGCCAGGCCAGGCGAAGTGGCTCATGCCTCTGATCCCAGCAGTTGGGAGGCCGAGGTGGGTGGATTGTGTGTGTTAACAGGTTCAAGACCAGCCTGAGCCAGAGCAAGAACTTGTCTCTAAAAATAGCTAGGCGTTGTGGCAGGCACCTGTATTCCCAGCTACTTGGGAGGCTAGGGCAAGAGAACCGCTTATGCCCAGGAGTTTGAGGTTGCTTTGAGTTATGACGTTACGGCACTCTACTGAGGGTGACAAAATGAGACTCTGTCTCCAAAAAAAAAAAAAAATCTGGTTGGTTTTGGGAATAACAAGAGGTCAGTGACCACTGTTGAAAAAGGAAGAAGAGAGTATTAAACAGTGAATTCAGATCGTGAAGGTAATTCTGGGTTGTTACATAAGTCTATATGGGGATGGCCAGAGGATTTTGGTTATGTTTGATAGGAGTAATGACATAATTTGAACTTAGTTGTCTTATATGTCATGGGAATCCAGTTGCCCATCCTGGAATATTTTTAGGCGTCTAAAAACACTGCTACAATCAGATTGTAAATTCCTAATACACCACATGAGTTCTGTTACCTGTACCTCTTTTTCTGTACCTGTCAGTCTTCTTTAATTACAAGTGGTAGAATCCAGATTGGCTAACTGGAGCAAAAATATAAATTTATTAAAAATGAAAATCGAAAACGCAGACCTCCTGAAGTTTGAGAACCGTGGTAGCCCTGGGTACCTCAGCTAAAGTGAATCGACGTTGGAGTGACTCTTCTGACTCTAACCTCACGCTCCTGAGGGTTTTCATTTCTGGGAGTGCTATGTCTAGTTTGAGTTACTTATTCATTCCTTAGGGCTGGAGGAGAGACTGGAACATGTTCAGAGATCGTCCTGTCACTTTTGAGAACTTACTTTATACAGAAAGTACAAAAAAAAGTCTACACATTTTAAGGAAGGGAAAAACTATTATATTTGTAATACGCAAGTCACATTTGATGCCTCTAGTTACAAGAGTGCTTGACGTGACTTGAGTTCACCTTTTGTTACTGGTATATGTTTAATATTATAATTTTAACGTAATTTTTTCCTTTCTCAAAATGTGTATGCATTTTTTTGGCACCCTCTGTGTGTGTGTGTTGGTATTGCTTGTGAAATGACATGTATAAGATTATTAATTGCAACATTGTATTGGTAATAGCAAATTGTTGACAGTCTCTTATGTGATACTAGACAGTGGATACAGAATATTTGAGTAAAGCTTATACCTTAGATTTTAAATGAATGTGCAGAGTGTTTGTTGTTTTGAAGACTTTCACTTAACCCAATCTTTATGCCTCTTTTATGTACTTTTATTTTACTTGTTAAATATTGAGATATAACCTAGAATTGTTTATCAGTAGATGATATCATGTATTCTAGTACTAAGATAACTTAGCATCATCATGCATCTTCCCGTGATATGACGTTTTATGTGTATGAGAAATTGCCCAGCTCGGAGCCTGTGGTTCAATCAGCTAAGGCGCCAGCCACATACACCTAAGGTGGCGGGTTCAAATCCCCAGCCCAGGCCCGCCAAACAACAATGACAGCTGCAACCAAAAAATGGCCGGGCGTTGTGGTGGGCACCTACCTGTGGTCCCAGCTACTTGGGAGGCGGAGGCAGGAGACTCGCTTGAGCCCAGGAGTTGAAGGTTGCTGTGAGCTGTGATGCCACAGCACTCTACCCAGGGGGACAGCTTGAGGCTCTCTCTCAAAAAAAAAAAAAATTGCCTTTAGCATGTGCAGAAGTATTGTATTGTTTTGCTACCAAACAAGTTTCAGATATTAGATGACTGATTTTTTTCCTTCCTGCAGCTCAACAGAGCATTCCAAGAGGAGGACTCTCCAGCTACTTTTTATTGCATCAGTATGCAGTGGTTTAGAGAATGGGAAAGTTTTGTGAAGGGTAAAGATGGAGGTAAGTGATTAACTGAAAATTAAGTGTTTTTTTCTTTTTCTTTTTTTTTTTTTTGAGACAAGAGTTTCATTTATTAACCCTTAGTAGAGTGCTGTGAAGTCACAGCTCACAGCAACTTCCAACTCCTTAAGGCTTAGGCGATTCTCTTGCCTTAGCCTCCCAAGTAGCTGGGACTGTTGGCAGCTACCACAACGCCCAGCTATTTTTTTGTTACAGTTAGGCCGGAGCTGGGTTTGAACCCATCACCCTCGGTATATGGGGCCGGCGTCCTACTCACTGAGCCAAACATCATATTATGCAAAAACAAGAACACTACACCAATATTAAAACCGTTTTCCTGGCTAGGTGCCTGTAGCTCAGCAGCTAGGGCACCAGCCACATACACTAGAGCTGGTGGGTTTGAACCCAGCCCAGGCCTGCCAAACAACAATGACAACTACAATCAAAAAAAAAAAAAAAAGTAGCCTGGTGTTGTGGCAGGTATCTATACTCCCAGCTATTGAGGAGGTTGAGGCAAGAGAATCACTTAAGCCCAACAGGTTTTTTTGTTTGTTTGTTTGTTTTGAGACAGAGCCTCACGCTGTCCCCTGGGTAGAGTGCTGTGGCATCACAGCTCACAGCAACCTCCAACTCCTGGGCTCAAGTGAGTCTCCTGCCTCAGCCTCCCAAGTAGCTGGAACCATAGGCACCTGCCACAATGCCTAGCTATTTTTTTTTTGGTTGCAGCCATCATTGTTGTTTGGCGGGCCTGGGCTGGATTCGAACCTGCCACCTTAGGTGTATGTGGCTGGTGCCTTAGCCACTTGAGCCACAGGCGCCAAGCCTAAGCTCAAGAGTTTGAGGTTGCTGTGAGCTGTGATGTCATAGCACTCTACGGAGGGTGACACAGTGAGACTCTGCCTCAAAAAAAAAAAAAAGTTGTCCTGTCCTGTAGTGAGATTACAGTAGTTTTCTTCTTTGTTCCTTTTTTGCAGCATTTTTCTTCTCAATAGATAGGTTTTTGTTTTTTTTTTTTTGAGACAGAGTCTCACTTTGTCACCCTTGGTAGAGTCCTATGGCATCACAGCCCACAGCAACCCCAAACTCTTGGGCTTAAGTGATTCTCTTGCCTCAGCCTCCCAAGTAGCTGGGAATACAGATCCCTGCCATGACACCTGGCTATTTTTTGCTTGTAGTTGTCATTGTTGTTTGGCAGGCCGGGGCTGGATTTGAACATGCCAACTCTGGTGCATGTTGCTGGCACCCTAGCCACTGAGCTATAGGCAGCGAGCCTAATAGATAGGTTCTTGCTGTTACATATGCTGTCCTTGAACTCTTGGGCTTTAGCAATCCTCCTGCCTCCCCCTCCTGAGTGGCTAGAACTATAAGTGTGCACTACTCTACCAGCTGTTCTACAGCTTTTGATAATGAACATGCACTGTATTTTTGTATTCAGGGGAATAATAAATTTTTTTCCTTAAATTAAAAAAGAATATAGTTGGACATTTTCTTTTCTACTGCTTTTATTGCTTGTATAATTTAAGTATGATAATCTGAAACAAATCAAGAATTACGTAATTTCTTTTTAACTACAACGTAATTGTTACTTTTTAACATTAGTGGCATGTTTTGACATGTAATTTGTAATTCCCAAATGGATAGTTAAGAAATCATTTCTGTTAGACTTTCAGTGGTTGTAAGAGAGCCTTTTTCATCTTCTTTCCTGTTTCTATTTTGAGAAAACTAAGACTTAAAGGGGAAGAAGCTGAGGAGAAGATAAGAATTGATTATAATAATTTGGTTAAAAAATAACTAATCTGATGATACAGGTACAGTTCTCAATTATTTCAAGCACAGAATTGTGCAGTTCTTTGATACATTTCTTTGAAAAGTGTGCATTTTAATATATATTTTTTTCCTTTTGACTTAGATCCTCCAGGACCTATTGACAATACTAAAATTGCAGTCACTAAGTGTGGTAATGTGATGCTCAGGCAAGGTAAGTGTGACTCATAGTTAAGCCTTTACTATAGTGCTTTGTCACTGTGCGTAGGATGGTGTCATCAGTAGCCATCTATGGTACTTTTTTACCCAGCTCAAAAATGTGTATAATTCTTATGTCCACAGTATAAATAGAGGAAAGCAGCCAATGTTAATTTTTATTTGAGGAAAGGTTTTAACAGGTGCATAGCAATGGTGATTGGTAGGAGCTAGGAAAAAGCATCTCTAACTTTTTACAACAGACTGTATGTTGCAGCTTATGACAGTATAGGCTGGTAGTCTGCAGATTCATCTTCCAAAAGTTCTCAGTTATCCTTCAAGGATTCCTGCTGGGGTTGGGGGTATACTATGAAAGGTTTTGCAGTATAAAATATGCAGTAAAAATATAAAATATTTGCAAATATTCTTTTCTTTCTATAATTTTAGGAGCAGATTCTGGTCAGATTTCTGAAGAAACGTGGAATTTTCTGCAGTCTATATATGGTGGGGGGCCTGAAGTTATCCTGCGACCTCCAGTTGTTCACATTGATCCAGATAAACTACAAGCAGAAGAAAAAATTGAAGTAGAAACTCGGTCTTTGTAATTTTGAGGATACAGAGCGTTCTAATGATAAATCATTTTCACTTCCTCTGATATATACACATGCAAAAACATTCCTAAGAGCATGTTTATTTTCTTGATTTTTCATCTTTTATCCAATTTATTCCTTCTTAGCGGGCATTATGGGAGTATATATTAAAATGTATAACATACTACATGTTGGTGTATTTCATGCTAAATACTTACTGTAAAGTCTTTCAGTGTAACACTTTTGATAGAGAAGGACAGTTGTGATCAGTCAGTAGTCATTGGTTTATCTTTGTGCTACATGCAGATCCATGGCGTTCTCTGTGGTGTTGTAAATACTCTTGCTTTGAAACTTTTTCCGTTACTCTAAAATATCATAACTCTGACTAATCTTCAGTTCTTCAAAGTTTAATTTAATTCTATAGTTTTGACATGGCTTCACATAATGAAGAGCCTATTTTAAATTGAGACTAGTAGTTGGAATATTGTTGTTAATTTCCTACAGCTCAGGAAAGGTAGGGTGTTACTTCTTTTGCACTGCAGAATATAACTAGCCTATTAAAATACAAAAGATGTCCTTTTTTGAATGTATCAAGGATGTATTTAGTTTGAGTGGAATTTGTCAGCAGGTATCAGTAACTTATTGCTGCTTATGTTGTAAAATGTTAAACTTCTATTCCTATAACCCTGGCTAGTATTCATTAATGTCAGTAACTAGAAAACTTAGATTTAGTTTCAAGGCACTTTTTGAGAGCATGAAGTGTGGAATGTGTCAGTGAGATTGTTGATAAAGCTGAACCCACTTGCAAATTGATTTTTTAATAAAATACATAAAGTCTTTTTGAATAATGTAGTATGCACTGCTATTTGCTTGATTATGTAATGTCAAAAAATTTAACTATATTCCAAGTACAAAAACATACTGGATTACATGGTGGATGTTGAGTAGCTTTCATGATGGTTTTGTTTTGGTTTGGGACAGCTGCCACCAGCTAAAGCAATGTTGTTAAAATTAATAAAAGTGATTTTAAAGTGTATAACTTGAATATTGAATTTGTTCTATACACATTCAGGGATATACATACAATGTTTGTTAGTTCCTTCTTGTTATTTCTTTCTTTTTTTCTTTTTTGGCTGGGGCTGGGTTTGAACCCGCCACCTCTGGCATATGGGGCCAGCGCCCTAGTTCTTTGAGTCACAGGCACCGCCCCCTTCTTGTTATTTCTTAATCAGAAGTATGCAAATAAGTCACTTAGTGTAGTAAAATGTTGATACTTAATAAAATGATGAATTAGCCACTTATGATCAATTTTTTAAATATAGTTTTTAGTTTTCTTGTTCTTTATATACTATGATCTTCCTCAAGGATTGAATGATGTTACTGATGTGTTATGAATCACCAGAATTTAGTCTAATGCATTGCATTTAGTAGTTAATTCAAAAGGTTTTTTTTTTTCTTTTTTTTGAGACAAAGCCTTAAGCTGTTGCCCTGGGTAGAGTGCTATGGCATCATGGCTGACAGCAACCTCCAACTCCTGGGCTTAGGCGATTCTCCTGTCTCCGCCTCCAAAGTAGCTGGGACTACTGGCGCCTGCCACAACACCCAGCTATTTTTTGGTTGCAGCCATCATTGTTTGGCCGGCACGGGCTGGATTTGAACCCTCCAGCTCAGGTGTATGTGGCTGGTTCCTTATTGACTTGAGCCACAGGCACTGAGCCCAAAAGGTTTGTTTTGAATAGTGCTTGCCATTTATTGACTACATAACAGTGTTTTCAGTCAATCTACTGAAGTGCTTTCTTTACATCTAATCCTCCCAACAACTCTATGACAGGTTCAGTGGCTTCCCCAAAGTTGTAAGAGCAAAGAAGTGACTCCAACTTAAATCCCTTATGCCCAGTAATGTGAGCTGTGACGCCACTGCACTCTACCGAGGGCAATAAAGTGATACTCTGTCTCAAAAAAAAAAGAAAGAAAATGAGAGGAAATGGATTGAGCAGGAGTTACCGGGGTGGTGCAGACCTGACAAAATCTCTGTGAGTCAACCCCATAAGGGGATGTCTGAAGCAAAGATTGCCCATTCGAGGGGTTTTGCACTGGGCACAAATGGGTAGGCCCTTATCAGTAAGCGTTGTTCTGTCACCGACTAGTGGCTACCCTTTTTTTTTTTTTTTTGCCTCATTGTTACCCCATGGTAGAGTGCCATGGTGTCAGCTAAGCTTATAGCAACCTTGAATTCTCAAACTCCTGGACTCCAGTGATCTTCCTGCCTCAGCCTCCCAAGTAGATACTACAGGTACCCACTGTGATGCTTAGCCAATTTTTTCTATTTTATTTATTTATTTTACTTTTTATTTTTTGGAGATAGTTTCACTTTGTCACCCTAGGTAAAATGCTGTGGTGTCATATCTCACAGCAACCTCAAACTTCTGGGCCCAAGTCTTTCTCTTGCCTCAGCCTCCCAAGTAGCTGGGACTACAGGCGCCCGCCACAAAGCCTGGCTATTTTTTTTTTTGAGATGAGATCTTGCTCTGTCTTAGGCTGGTGTCAAACCTGTGAGCTCAGGCAGTCCTTCTGCTTTGGCCTCCCAGATGGGTCAGGTTACATGTGTGAGCTACCATGCTTGGCCTTTTTTCTATTTTAGTAGAGATGGGGGTCTCACTCTTGCTCACGCTAGTTTGGAACTCCTGTGCTCAAATGTTCCAGCTTCAGCCTCCCAGAGTGCTAGGATTACAGGCGTGAGCCACCACACCTGGTCCAGCAAGTGCTTTCTTTCTTTTTTTTTTTTTTTGAGACAGCGCCTCAAGCTGTCCCCCTGGGTAGAGTGTCATGGCTTGACTGCTCACAGCAATTTCCAACTCCTGAGCTCAAGCGAATCTCCTGCCTCAGCCTCCCAAGTAGCTGGGACCACAGGCACCTGCCACAATGCCTGGCTATTTTTTGGTTGCAGCCATTATTGTTGTTTGGCGGCCCAGGCTGGATTCGAACCCGCCACCTTAGGTATATGTGGCTGGCGCCCTAGCCACTTGAGCCATAGGCGCCGAGCCAGCCAGCAAGTGCTTTCCTTGAAGAGGACTGTGAACAATAAATCTTCACCACACTTGATCATAGGATCATGATAGTTGTGTATACTGCTGTATATTGGCATTCAATGACTGACCTTTTCTTTCTCGCTTTCAAAATGTGTAACTTTGTGCTTATTTCAGCAGTGTACATACTGTTAATAAAATTGGAACAATGCAGAAATTAGCATGGTCTCTGCACAAGGATGACACACAAATTCACGAAGTATTCCATATTTTAAAAAAATAGAAACGTGGGCTTGGTGCCTGTAGCTCAGCAGCTAGGGGTGCCAGCCACATACACTGGAGCTGGGAGGTTCTAATCCAGCCTGGGCCTCCCAAACGATGACAACTACAACCAAAAAAAAATAGCTGGGCATTGTGGCAGGCACCTGTAGTCCCAGCTACTTGGGAGGCTGAGGCAAGAGAATCGCTTAACCCCTAGAGTTTGAGGTTGCTGTGAGCTGTGATGGCAGAGCACTCAACCCAGGGTGACATAGTGAGACTGTCTCAAAAACAAAAAAATCTATATGTCTTTTTGGTGATGTACAATTTCTTTTGCACTACTCATTAAATATGAAAAGGTTTGTTTTCACCTTCTAGTGTTTGACATATATGAGACAAAACGGGTTCCTGGTAAACTTGTCTACTAAATTCATGTTGAAGACCCCTCTTTTGTTTTTAGGTACTACTCTATGTGATTTATCTTGTACTGTTCTGGTTCCTCATAGCCCCTGGTTTTCACTTTCCTTCCATGCCTCCAACAATGTGTTTCTCAGGGTTTTGTTCTTGATTTTCAGTTCTTCTCACTCTGTGTTCTCTCCCTAGGTAACAAAATCTAAACCAAAGGTTCACATAAGCTGAAGATTTACAAATCTGTGTATCCAGCTCAAACCTGGAGCCAGCATCCTAGACATACACAGATTCAGTGGTTCCTGGGCAGCTTCACTGGAGTTAATCTCAAACTCAGGATACTTTCACGGAACACATCGTTTCCTCCCTAAACTTGCTCCTACTTTAGTATTTCCCATGGTAACCAATGACCCGTTTATCTTACCAGTCACCAAGCTAGGAATCCTAGTCTCCCCTTTACCCACAAATCCAATTACTCAAACTGTAGAGATTCGGCCTCCAAAATACGTACTGTATTTGGATGTAAGGACACTCATCATACAAATTTTAGTAGTATAAAAGGGTCCCCAATTAGAAAATGGTTAAATAAATTATGTAACCATCTCCTGGGGTTTTTGAAGAATATATACTGACATAGAAAAATAGCTTAGAATCTAATGAAAGAAATTAGGATACATGATGTCGTATCAGATGTTATATATATACAGGAGAAAAATATTGCCTGGTTTCTTTTAGGTAATCATAAGTATTAGTAGCAGTAGTAAGTAAATAATAGGAAGTTCCATCACGAGTAGGGGGCTTTGCATCAACTGTTCTCCTTCACTGGAATGTTTTTCTTGCCTTTGCCTAACTTGCTAACTGTATCGACACTTTAGGTCTCACTCAGCCTAGATGTCACTTCCTCCAAGCTACTTTAGAACATGTGCTTTTGGCCATAAGGACATATTCTCATAGTGACCTGCACTTTTCTTACATGGCACCTACCAGTTTCGAATTTATGTACAGTAATTATGTGACTATTTTCTTAAATGTCAGCCTTCCTCCCTAGACCAGGCTGTCAAGGAGTAGAGTCTGTTTGCTTTGTCCTCCAGCATCTTGTCCAACACTTGGCATATCTGTTGAAAAAAATGAATGATCTACATCAGTGATTTTCACATGTTCTTTTAATGCCATGTGAGGGACTGAGGGACATGTCTGCTGGATACCCACTCCCAGGTCCTCTTTTATTTGGTTAAAATATTGGATCCTGGGATAAGACTAAGAATATAAAAGGAATGCCAGTGCTTCAGAGGATACTGCACAAACTGCTGAATTAGTTGATCTTGAAATCATCCATCAACATTCTGTTGCTAGATGAAAATAAAGGCTATATATATAGCAGGGGTCCTCAAACTTTTTAAACAGGGGGCCAGTTCAATGGCAGACCATTGGAGGGCTGGTCTGCAGGCCCTGGACGAGTCAGCTGTTAAGCAGGACAGGCAGCAGTGACAAAAACACCCGGCGGGCTGGATAAACGTCCTAGGTGGGCTGCATGTGGCCCGTGGGCCGAAGTTTGAGGATACGTGCTATATAGGAATATATATGACAATTAGGGAGTGGCATTTGCCAGCAGTGGTTCATTTTTCCAGAAGCAATGAGACTTTTTTTAAAAAAAAAATTTATTGAGGTATAATTTATGTACAATGAAATGTGTCCATTGAACAGTTCGATGAGTGTTGACAAATGAATAAATCCATAGACTCTTCTTTCCTATTCTTGGATAATTGAAGATCTCAAGGGCTTCTATCCTTTTCCAGTCAGCTAAGACCTACTTCCACGCCTGGAGCCTTCTTTTCTTGGCTATCCTCTTCACCATCAATGAACCAGTCATTTCTCCTTATCCCTAGGGATTGCTCCAAACACCCTGCAGTGAAACCACTTGGGGTTACTTGCAGTTCTCTCCCATTCCCATGGTTATTCATGCAATAACCTCTCTGCTTAGCAAAATCATCCTGTGACTCAAATACTAACCATTATAAAATGCCTTTCCCAAGCACTCCTCTGCTCTGCTACTACAATATTTTACTTTGGCTGGGCACAGTGGCTCATGCCTGTAATCCTAGCACTCTGGGAGGCTGAGGCAGGAAGATCACTTGAGCTCAGTTAAAGACCTGTGTCAACTAAGAATAGGAAATCTAGTGGGGCATGGTGAGGCGGGCCTGTAGTCCCAGCTACTTGGGAGGTGGGGCCAGTCTACCTGGGCCTATAGTCCCAGCTACTTGGGAGGCTGAGGCAGCAAGATCATTTGAGCTTAGGAATCAAGGTAGCAGTGAGGTATGATGATGTCACTGCAGCCTACCCAGGGTGACAGAGTAAGATTCTGACTCTCAATAAATATCTACATAAAGGCTCTGTGGTTCAAATGAGCAAGTCAATGCATTTTATCAACAGAAAAATATGGTTACCGGTTGGGTTTCCCAGGGAGCAGACTCTTACATGATTAGTGTGCAGGAGATTGATTATTTATTTAAGAGTCTTAGTATGTTGCCCTGGCCATAGTGCACTGTAGCATCACAGCTCACAGCAACCGCAAACTCTTGGGCTTAAGTGATTCTCTTGCCTCAGTCTCCCAAGTAGCTGGGACTATAGGTGCCCAGCCACAATGCCTAGCTATTTTTTTGTTGTAGTTGTCACTGTTGTTTTGCAGGCTTGGGCTGAGTTTGAACCTGCCAGCCCTGGTGTATGTGGCTGGTGCCCTAGCCGCTGAGCTACAGGGGCCGAGCCTATTTATTTTTTTGAGACAGAGTCTCTCTGTCACCCTGGATAGAGTGAGTGCTGTGGTGTCATCATAGCTCACAGCAACTTCAAACTCCTGGGCTCAAGTGATCCACTTGCCTCAGCCTCCTGAGTAGCTGGGACTACAGCCTCACACCATGAGGTCTGACTAGCTTTTCTATTTTTAAAAATAGAGACAGGGTCTTGCATTTGCTCAGGTTAGTTTCTAACTTCTGAGCTCAAGCTATTTATTCACCCACCTCAGTCTCTCAGGGCGACAGAGTTAGACTGTGTCTCAAAGAAAAAAAAAAAAAGCCATGATTGTTAAGTTATTATAAATAGAATTTGGGTCTTAAAGTATATAGGCCAGGTAGGGAATCCTTGTGTTTCTGTGTGTCTAGTCTTAGTATAGACAAATAGTATAGACAAGTGTGCTGGTTAGTATAAAAATGTCACCTTTTGTCTTGAAGCACATGTTACTCTAAGTTGGAAACTTAAATACAAAAAACCAATTGAACCACTAACCTTTGTTAGCAACATAAAAGGATGGCACACACCCCCATTTGCCTGAAAAAAAAAATAGGGCCAAAGACACAAAAAAAGCAATGTAGCAGTACTTGACAATTAGTGATGACGGCTTCTACCCCTGGATTTGATAATTTTGGAACCTAATCTTTTAATGATAGTCAGGGAAGGAGGGTTGGAACAGTTTTCCCAGAGCTCATAAACGGTAAAATTCTCTAGGGTACTATCAACCCAATGGAAGTGCCTATCTTCATTAACGTGTTGAGCTGTATTTACCCGCACACTTTATATAGCTGGTAGCTATATTCTTGATATTTAGTGAGCACTGTTTTGCGCCAAACACATAAAGCAGTAAGCAAAAGTTACTACATCCCTGCCGCTGCCTGTGGCTCAAGGAGTAGGGTGCCTGCACCATGTACAGGGGATGGGGGTTGGGGAGTGGCGGGTTCAAGCCTGGCCCTGGCCAAAACTGCAAAAAAACCATTTTACACTCTGGGCGGCGCCTGTGGCTCAGTGAATCACACCGAGAGTGGTGGATTCAAGCCCGGTCCGGCCAAACTGCAAACAAAATATAGCCGGGAGTTGTGGCGGGCGCCTGTAGTCCCAGCTACTCAGGATGCTGAGGCAAGAGAATCGCCTAAGCCCAAGAGCTGGAGGTTGCTGTGAGCTGTGATGTTACTGTACTCTACAGTGGGCGACAAAGTGAGACCATCTCTAAAAAAAAAAAAAAAAAAAGATTTTACATTTTTGGTGGCAAACATGTGGCCAAATGAGGTCTGGAAGTTATAACAGGAAAAAATTAAAGGTAAAGAAAATAAAAGCAGTGGTACAGGTGCGCTCTTTTGGATGAAGTGGTCTGGGCAGTCCCCCGATGTTGACTTCTTAGAAAAGAACTGCAATATGCATCGAACATCGACGAGTTAAAAGAAATCTGGAGCAATTGTAGCTAAAGTGAACAGCAGCCCAAAGGCCTGAAGTGGTTCGAGCTTGCGTGTTGTAGTAACAGGCGCACAAGCAGACGGGAGGGAGGGCTGAGCGCGCGGAGACGAGGTAGGCAGAGGCATATATAAAAAATATACGTATATGGATATTCTTGTGGCCTGAGACCACACTGCTAAGGGACACAGGGTTTACAAGTTTCTCGAGAGGCCACAAAAATGAGGATGGAGAGGATTTGCAGCTGCGGAGCCCCGGGGACGCCTTTCCAGCGCTGGTAGGGCCGGGGCAGACCGCCGCTCGGGATGGACTGCACCCCGTCCTCGGAAGGCCAACCTTCTTCGCCCAGCGGCAGGGGCGGGTCGTGGGGGTGGGCCTCGGCGGCCCCCGGCCCTGGGGCGCTGCACGGGCCGCGGTTACCAGCAGGCGGTGTAGTGAGCGCGCCTGCAGCCGCCGCCGCCGCCCGCCCGTCCCGACGACGAGGAGAAAGGAGGGGACCGGAAGGAGCCGCTGGTGCTGCGGGAAGTGGCAGGAGCGGGAGGCGGGGACCCACCTGGAAGCGCCGCGGCGCCGCTGTTGAGCTTCCTGCAGCGGCGACCACCCGACCAAGTGCCGTGGCGGAGGCTGAGAGCGGCCACGGCTGCGGCACCTCCCCAAGTGGCCCACGGTGCTCAGTCTCGCGCGAAAGGTGAGCGAGCGCCCGGGGCACGTGGTGGGGCCCAGACGTGGGGGAGGGAGAATGAAGGAGGGGACGGTGGTGGGGGAACAATCGACTCTGGGACCTGCATTTGGAGCAAAGTACCGGGAGGGGGTGGGCTGGCGATACGACGGCGGCGGCTACGAAGCCCCCACGTGGGGCGGGGGTGCGCGCGCACGTGTGCGCGGGCGATAGGGGGGCGGGGAGGGCTATCGGGAGGGCGACGGGCGCGCGCGCGCTCAGTAGCGGCCCACGTGACGGGCACGTAGAACTTACTTCCACGTGACAGGGAGGCCGGCGGAGGTGGAGGGGTTCTCTGTGTGTGGTAATACTGGTCAACGGAGGTTTTTGGATTTCTTGCTGCTCTTTTGTACGAGGAGACTAGAAGGAGATATAGAAGCCGGAAGATTTCCTACTCTTTTTGGGTTTCAGACGTTCTCTAGTTGGTTATTGCAACACTTTTTAAGTTCCTAAACACTGACTTTTCTGTACCGCCATGTTGGTTCCAGAGGAAGCGCGCGAGATGCTAGTGGGTTTGTATCGCGAGATCCCTCGATTCTCGCGGGACCTTGTTGGCAGAGCAGTTGTCCTGGATGGCGGAGCCTTGGGTTCCGGGGGCCTGGGACCCACAACTCTTTCTACAAGGCAAGTCGTTAGGGAAAGGCCCGGGGCGAGTGCCTCTTGGTGCCGGGAGACGTGCTGTATCAGCTTCCCCTAATCTTGCAGGGAATACAGTAAACCCATTGAGGCAACACTGTCCTCTTCCCCATCCCCCTGCGGGCGCTCGGCCACCTGCAGAAGCGGATGTGCCCGGCTACTTCTGCCCACGCAGTGGTAGTTCCATCCCCGTTCCACTCACTGGATGTCCGGAGCCGTGCTCGCGCAGACGTGATGATTCCATTGGATACCGTTCTAACTACTTTCAAACGTTCTTCCTAGTTTTTCCCTTGTTGCCATTTTCCGAAGTATTCCAGACTTGTTAACCATTATGTCGCGTTCTCTGCTGTGGTACCTTTCTCCAGATGTCTAAAATAGATCGCCTTCCGTCTCTTCCTTCTCTCTTGGTACCGTTCAGTCAGGCACTGATAATTTTCTCATCACTCTGACTTTATATTTACAATAACTTTGGTGGTATTTGGAGGGTCCCTTGTGTCTTAACAGTGCGTAAGGCCAAATAAAATAATTCCTTTGATCATTTCGTACGTGCCTACTAACTCAGTTACGGGTAAGGTTTTGACTACTGTGTTACTGATGGCGTTAACATCTTCGATGTTCAGGGATGGTTATTTTAGGTTATGTATTTAACTTGATAGTGGATTGTTTTAAAACAAATTTTTAAGTAAAACCAAACTTGTCTGCCCTTGTCTATCAGTAAATTGTGTAATTTGTTCAAACGTTCTTGTATTTCTGCATGCATGCATTTAAGAACTATTTACTGGTCCCTGCTGAAAGGGACCTACTGTGTTGGGCGGTAGAAACAACACAGATAAAACGGACACTGGCCCTGCACACGTGGAGCTTACGGTCTAATAGGGTGGACAAATAATAAAGAAATAAGCGCTTTAAAAAAAGTTATCCAAGTTTGAAGTCAAGTTTTTCTTAAATCAGTTTGAGGTCAGATTAATGTCTCTTCACTTCCCTAATGTCTTTTCAAAAATTAATGTACAGTATACCTTTGCTTTTTCATATTCTTGAGTAGCTTTTGGGTTTTATTTAGTTTTGGGGGAAGTTAATGACAAAACATAATCAGGTAACTAGGTATCTTTTTTTAAACTACAAAAGGATATTTTGTTTGTACACTTACTACAAAGAGGTATACCTTGTTACACACTGCCACCACCTTTTCCTCAGTCTTAAATTTACCTCTTAAGTAACTACTCTGTGTTGTGTAGTATTTCAAATGCTGTTCATTTTTTTTTAGATAAAGGGAAGTAGTGTAGTGTTTTACGATGTACTGCTGCAACATTGACAATCAGTAAAATTTTTTTCTATTAAATTTTTATTTAGTGATATGACTTGTCAGGAGTCATGTATGCATACATGCTTAGATAAAAAGGATTTTTGGTTCATATGGATTTCTTTTGGTTGTATAGTTCTGCGAAAACATCTCAAGTAACAACATTATTGTTTTTGTAACGTTATTGTTTTTGCAGTAGAGATGATTTAGAATGCCTGGGAGCTTTGCAGAAAAAGAATGTTAATGTAAAATAAGATTTAAAAAAATTTTATTACTTGAGTTTCATATTTTTTTGTGGAATGTTTATCTTCTGTATTTACTTTTATATTTATATATTGTACCTTTAAACTGAAACCAAGTATGTGTGTAGAAATTTCTGTTTTAAAAGTTTATCAGGCTCGGCATGGCCACCTGTGGCTCAAGTGGCTAAGGCGCCAGCCCCATACACCTAACGGGCGGGTTCAAATCCAGCCTGGGCCCGCCAAAACAACAATGACGGCTGCAACCAAAAAATAGCCGGGCGCTGTGGCGGGCGCCTGTAGTCCCAGCTACTTGGGAGGCTGAGGCAGAAGACTCGCTTGAGCCATAAGACTTGCTTGAGCCCAGGAGCTGGAGGTTGCTGTGAGCTGTGATGCCATGGCACTCTA
>CAUYQV010128207.1:0-23639 GCA_963574575.1 Galagoides demidoff | reverse complement strand
GTTGGACAATTGTATGTCTTCTTTGGAAAAAATGTCTATTCCTGTTATTCACATCTTTTGCCCACTTTTTTTTTTTTGAGACAAAGCCTCAAGCTGTCCCCCTGGGTAGAGTGCTGTGACATCACAGCTCACAGCAACCTCCAACTCCTGGGCTCAAGCGAGTCTCCTGCCTCAGCCTCCCAAGTAGCTGGGACCACAGGCGCCCACCACAACACCTGGCTATTTTTTGGTTGCAGCTGTCATTGTTATTCGGTGGGCCTGGGCTGGATTCGAACCTGCCACCTTAGGTATACATGGCTGGCACCTTAGCCACTTGAGCCACAGGTGCTGAGCCTTGCCCACTTTTCAATGGGATTATTTAGGTGTTTTTTTTTTTTGTTGTTGTTGTTGTTCTTGTTTGTTTGAGACAGATCTCACTATGTCACCCTCAGTAGAGTGCAATGGCGTCACAGCTCACAGCAACCTCAAATTTTTGGGCTTAAGAGATTCTCTTGCCTCAGCCTCCCAAGTAGCTGGGACCACAGGTGCTTGCCACAATGCCTGGCTATTTTTTGGTTGCAGCCATCATTGTTTGGTGGACCCGGACTGGATTCAAACCCACCACCTTAGGTGTATGTGGCTGGTGCCTTAGCCACTTCAGCCACAGGCGCCGAGCCAAGATGAATTTTCTTTGGGCTTTACATTTAAGTCTCTAATAAATCTTGAGTTGATTTTTGTATATGGTGAGATATAGGGGTCCAGTTTTATTCATTCTGCATATGGTAATCAAATTTTCTCTCCACCATTTATTGAAGAGAATGTCCTTTTTCCAATGTATGTTCTTGTCAGCTTTGTGAATGATCAGTTGGTTGTGAATATGGGTCTTTATTTCTGGGTTCTCTATTCTGTTCTATTGATCTATTTGTTTTTATACCAGTATCATGCTGTCTTGGTTACTATAGCTATGTCTTATAATTTAAAGTCAGCTAATGTGGCCCTTTCAGCTTTGTTCTTTTTATTCAGGATTGCTTTGGCTATTGGGGCTCTTTTTTGGTTTCATATGGATGTTGGGATTGTTTTTTCTAATTCTTTGAAAAATGAATGACATTGGTATTTTGATAGAAATTGGATATGTAGACTGCTTTGGACAATATAGTCATTTTACTAATATTAATGCTTCTGATACATGAGCATGGGATGTTTTTCCATTTGTTTATGTCATTTGCAATTTCTTTCATCAGTGTTTTGTAGCTTTTCTCATAGAAATCTTTCAACTTCTTGGTTAAATATATTCCTAGTCATTTTATTTTTTGGTTGATATTGCAAATTGTATTGTCTTCTTGATTTCTTTCTCAACTACATCTGGGGTATAGAAATGCTACTGATTTTTTTATATTGATTCTATGTTCTATAACTTTATTCATTTATCAAGTCTAAGAGTTTCTTGGTGGAGGCTTTTGTTTTTTCTAAATATAAGATCATATCATCAGCAAACAGGGATAATTTGAATTCCATTTTTTCTATTTGGATGCCTTTTGTTTCTTTCTTTGGCCTGACTGCTCTAAGACTGCCAGTACTATGTTGAATAAAAGTAGGCTTCCTTGTCTTGCTCCAGTTCTAAGAGAAAATGCTATCAACTTTTCCCCATTTATTATAACGTTAGCTGTGGATTGGTATATATGGCATTTAATATTTTTTGAAAGACTATATAATGTATTTGTTTTTTTATAAACAATACAACAGAACTGAATCTAAATGACCAAAGACTTCGTTTACACCAATAAAGGTCAATAGGCTTGACTCACCTATTACATGAAAGGTGTTTGCAGATTTCCTATTGAAGCACAATCCAAAACTATGCTTTTTCAAGAGATTTTTTTTTTTTGGTATTTAGTATTTTGAGGCATTTATATGCCTAATTTATTGAGCATTTTTATCGTGAAGAGATATAGAATTTTATCAAATGCCTTTTTGAATCTTTTGAGATGATCATATGGCTTTTGTCCTTGGCTGTCTTCATATGATGTATCATATTTATTGACTTGTGTATGTTGAACCATTCTTGCAGTTGTGGTATAAAACCCAGTTGATCATGGTGTATAATCTTTTTGATGTGCTATCAGATTGTATTGCTAGTATTTTTTGAGGATTTTTCATCTATGTTCATGACAAATATTGGTCTATAGTTTTCTTTTTCTTTTGTTCCCTTGTGTGGTTTTTATCAGTGTGATAATTGGCCTAGTAAGATGAGTTACAAAGAATTCCTTCCTCTTCAATTTTTGGAAAAATTTAAGGAGGATAGTTCTATGTACATTTAGTTGAATTTGGTTGTGAATCCATCTGGTTCTGGGTGGCAATTCTTTGTTGGGAGATGTTTTACTAGTGATTCAATCTCTCTATTCTTTTTTTTTTTTTTTTTTTTACAGATAGAGTCTCACTTTATGGCCTTTGGTAGGGTGCTGTGGCATCACAGCTCACAGCAACCTCCACCTCCTGTGCTTAGGTGATTCTCTTGCCTCAGCCTCCTGAATAGCTGGGACTACAGGTGTCTGCCACAATGCCCAGCTAGTTTTTTTGTTGCAGTTTGGCCGGGGCCAGGTTCGAACCTGCCACCCTCGGTATATGGGGCCAGCGCCCTACCCAGTGAGCCACAGGTGCTACCCCAATCTCTCTATTCTTTATTGATATGTTCAGGTTTTCTATTTCTTTCTGGCTCAATCTTGGGAGATTGTATGTTTTCTGAAGTTTATCCATTTTTTTTAGGTTGTCTAGTTTGTGAGCATATATTACTGTTCATAATGGTCTTTGCATACAAATCCATGTATTTGTATAGTTTCCAAAGTTCCTCTTAATATTGATTTCTAGTTTTATTCCACTGTAATATGAAAAGATACTTGACAGAATTTCAATTTTTTAAAATTTGTTAAGACTTGTTTTGTGGCCTAACTTATAGTTTATCTTGGAGAATGTTCCATGTGCTGATTAAAAGAATGTATATTTTGGAGTTAACTGGATGGGATATTCTTTTTATTTATTTTTTTGAGACAGAGTCTCACTCTGTCACCCTGGGTAGAGTGCCATGGCATCATAGCTTACAGCAACCTGAGGTTCTTGGGCTTAAAGTGATCCTCTTGCCTCAGCCTCCCAAATAGCTGGGATACAGACACCTGCCATAACTCCTGGCTAGTTTTTTGTTTTGCTTTTGTTTTTGTTTTTTAGTAGAGATGGGGTCTCACTCTTGCTCAGGCTGGAGAATATTCTGTAAATGTTTGTTAGGTACATTTGTTCTAATGTCCAGTTTAAGTCCAGTGTTTCTTGTTTACTTTCTGTCTAAATTATCTGTCTAATTTTGAGAGGGGAGTAGGGTGTTAAAGTCTTCTACTATTATTATATTATTCTAACTGTAATAGGGGAGCTTGCACACAGGACCCCTAATGCTGAGTTCATGCACCAGAACAATACTAATATTATCTAGTAATATTTCTTTTATGAATCTGGGTGCTCCAGTGTTGGATGCATATACTTATAATTGTTACATCCTTTTGCTGAATTAATCTCTTTATCATTATACAATGACTTTCTTTGTCTTTTTTTTCTTTGCTGTTTTGAATTAAGGTCTGTTTTTTATAATTGAGTCATAAACACATAGGTCATGTATACATTAATGCATTTATGGGGTACAATGTGTTGGTTTTAAATACAATTTGGAATGCTTACATAAAACTAGTTAATGTAGCCTTTACCTCATTTACTTAATTACTGTGTTAAGACATTTGTACTCTATACTTAATAGAATTGATATGTACCCTTGTAATATGAACCATAGGAATGATCCCACTGTTAACCCTCCTTCCATCAAATCTACAGCTACTCCTACTCACTTATTCTATTTTTTTTGAGACAGAGCCTCATGCCTTACTCTGTCACCTTGGGTAGAGTGCCATGGTGTCATAGCTCCCAGCCACCTTACACTCTTGGGCTTGAGTAATCCTCTTGCCTCAGCCTTCCAAGTGACTGGGACTACAGGAGTGGGCTACTATGCCTGGCTAGTTTTTCTATTTTTAGTAGAAATAAGGTCTCATTCTTGCTCAGGCTTGTCTCAAGCTCCCATGCTCAAGAGATCCTCCTGCCTGGGCCTTCCAGAGTGCTAGGATTACAGGTGTGAGCCACTGAGCAAGGCCTTCCTGCTCACTTTTACTTTCAGTTTGCATAGAATAACTTTTTCTCCCTTTTTACTTTTAGTCTATTTTTGTTTTTACAGATAAAGTCAGTTTCTTATAAGTAGAATGTAATTGGATCAATTTTTAAAATCCATTCAAATTTTTAAATGTAGATGTGGCCAATCTACATCTTTGGCCACAAACAGCATTAGTGGTATCTGTGGTTTCCTCAGTGTGTTAGATGCTATTATTGGTGGAATATTGGGCTAGAGATTTGAATGCTAGATAAATGCCAGATGCCATCTGTAGGTTTTAATGGTAGCAGTGGGTCAACTAATCATGTATTTCCTTGTCCCCTGTGGAACCATACACTGGCAGTTGTGTTCCAAGTAAGCCTATTCCTGGACCTCTGGGTGGTTTTTGTGAATGTTGGTTGTGGTAGCGGTATAGCAGGTATATGAGTTGGCTCTCTAGCCCTTGGGCAGCTAGGGTTGCATGGTTGATGATAGTAGTAGTGGTGAGATACTTTTCTGGGTCTCAAACACTGTGCTAATGTTGTCAGTGGGAGCAGCAGGAGGTATAGGCCAGCCTCCAAGCCTGCTTGTAGTGTTGTGTATAGGAATCAGCTGAACCGGTACCAATAGGGTGATGTTTATGCTTAACCTCTCTCCTCCAGGAGATTGCTTAGGTATCCTAAGTGGTGGATTGAGTTGAGTTCTGTAATCTGAAGGTTCCTGAATCCACATTCTGTTTCAAAAAGGGGGTCTCAAAGTCTGGTGAAACTGTAATAGGGGAGCTTGCACACAGGACCCCTAATGCTGAGTTCATGCACCAGTTGTGATGGGAAGAGGTGGTGAAATCCTGAGGCCTCTAGAAGAATGCTTGAGTGGGGACTGCAGCCACCATGCTGAGGTTCTGTCAGGGGGAGGATGGTCTAGCCTCAGTTGCCACAGCCTTGACTGGTGAGTAGATGATGCACATCTTTCTCACACCCTAGTCCTGGCAGATCTTGCGTCCTAGCCACAGCCAACTAGTTATAACATCAAACCTGGCAGTTCATGTCTAACCTGCAACCCAGCCTTGGGCGGTAGGAGCCCCCTGCCCAGCTCAAGATCAAGGCTTCATGGCAATTCTCTTCCTGCTCAAGTCCTGGGGGGTGGTGCCCATTCACATTTGCTTTTTAGTCCTGGTTGCAGAAGCCTATGTGCCATTTGTACCCCAGTTGCATCAAAAACAGCTTAAGTTTTTCTAATGTCTGTTAAATCAGCTAGAATCAAAAATAGTATCTTTTCAAGTGGAACTAATAGATCAAAATTTATGTGTTAATATGGTAGCAAAAATTAATGAAAATCAAGTGGGTGGGAGGAGGTCATGGGTAAATTCACACCTAGTAGGTACAAAGCACACTATCTGGGTGATGGGCACAATTGTAACTTTGACTCACACTGTACAAAAGCAACTCATATAACCAAAACGTCTATACCCTGGTAATATTCCAAAATTTAAAAAAATTGTATCTTTGTATAGTAGCTTAGGTTTCAGAAAGGGTATGGGACCCAGGGCAATTTTTCTCCCTAGAGAAGTTCCTTCTTGCCATCTCCTGTCTGCTTCCCTAAGTAAAATGCAGGCCTTGAGAGGGTCAAGGTATCATCCCTATTTTTTAATCATGGAAAATGTCATTATGATAAGTTTAGCTTTTCTAGTAACATAGATCTTAAAAGTTTAAATATAACTTAAAATAGGCATTTAAATATGTGCCATGGAATTATATTACTGGGAGGGACTGTAGAGCTCTTGTACCCCAGCTTCTCAACTTATACATTTATATATTCATTTATTCAACAAAATTGCAATGCCTCCCAAGTGTTGGGAACTGCTCTGGATGCTCAAGGTAAAGCAGCATACACAATAAACAATGTCTGCTTTCATGAGGTTTATACTATAAAGAGAAGGGTGAAATAGATACTCAGCAAACAAGTAAAATAAATAGCATAGATGAGAAAGACAAATACTCTAGAGTTCCAGGGAAGAGACAGTTTCTAAATTTAAATAGGTGCTCTGGGAGATCCTCATTGAAAAGTCTTCGGTGTAGGTTTGAAGGATGTAAGAGAGTAAGTCATGTGGTTTTTGAGGGAAAAGTATCCCAGGGGAAAGAAGTCAGTATCAATGAGGTTAAGTAATTCATTTAAGGTCAGAGCATTGGGGCTAGAACCCAGATATTCTAAATTCCAGTTTGATTTCCTTTACAATATACTATGTTTTTGACGCCAAATTAATTTTTTTTTTTTTGGAGTTTTTGCCCGGGGCTGGGTTTGAACCCAGCACCTCTGGTATATGGGACCAGCACCCTACTCCTTTGAGCCACAGGTGCTGCCCCGATGCCAAATTACTTATAATCAAACAATTAATCATATGCTGGCATTTATTTTATTACTCAACTCATATTTATTTATCACCATCTGTGTTTAGAGCATCATAGCAGATGCTTTGGCAGAGAAAGGGGAATTTTCCTCTTTTTATGAATTTTCACATATAGATTCTCATTTGATCCCTATGGCGGCCCTTTGAGGCAGCTTATTATTATCACTTAAAGATGAGAAAATGAATTCAATGAGGTTAACTAACCCACTGGAAAAGCTCATAACTAATAAATATTAATTAGAATTTGAACCTAGTTGACCTACTCCCAAACACATGAACTTTCCATCACATCATGCTGCTTAAATTGGACATTAGGTTCTGCTTGTGTGTATGTGTGTGTGTCTTAATTTGTTTTGTTTGTTGTTTGATTTTATATAGGAAAAATAACTGAAGACTCAGTATAAGTAATTTCACATTCACATCAGTTACAAAATTGATTAAATCCATCAGTTATTTGGCGATTAATATAAATCGATGGAATTAAGTTAGTCAATTCAGAATCAATCAATTCAGCTCTGGAAAACTGGACACAGTTCTAAAGTGTAGCTCATTGTGATTTATCTTGGGTCTTTTCTTCTTTCTACTAGCTTCTTAGTTTTTATTGTTTATTTAATTTAAATTGTATTATTAATTGGTGAATTGGGGATGTATTCACATGGCTCAAAGTTTAAAAGTTCCAATGGGGGCTCGACGCCTGTGGCTCAATCGGCTAAGGCGCCAGCCACGTACACCTAAGGTGGCGAGTTTGAATCCCCAGCCCGGGCCCGGCAAACAACAATGATGGCTGCAACCAAAAAATGGCCTGGCGTTGTGGCGGGCGCCTGTAGTCCCAGCTACTTGGGAGGCTGGGACAGGAGACTCGCTTGAGCCCAGGAGTTGGAGGTTGCTATGAGCTGTGATGCCATGGCACTCTATCCAGGGAGATGGCTTGAGGCTCCATCTCAAAAAAAAAAGTTCCGATGAGGATGTGATGAACCACCTCCCTTCTGATCTGCACTCCAGCCACCAAGTTCTTTTCCCAAATGTAAATCATTTTTTTCTCCAACTTCTTATGTAAATTTCCATATATTATGTAAATATCCAGCTTCTTGGCTGTAACTGAAATTTCTAAGATTAGATAAAAGTGAAGCCAAGAGAAACAAGGTGTGACTAATACTTCTGCCAACCCACAAGACAAAAGCAAGTAGCTTATGCTTTAATTTGGGACTTCTCTGTTCTCCTAAATTCTACATTTAAACATCTTAAAGTATCTTTCCAGCCATGTTAGCCACCACTTAGTCTTCCGAAGATCTCTCACTTTTCACCTGTTCCACGGAGTACAAACTTCTCAGTTTGCAATTACTGCCCTATATTTCTTGTCCTATTTATCTGTAGTTTCCCCTTTTTACTCTACTACTCCAAGAGCTACAGTAAAGTTTACTTAATACTCACCATGAATTAGTATGACAATATCTAAAGGATTCCAAATTCTCTTAACGCAATTATTTGACTTTTTCACCTTAGACACCATGGGATAGAAATTCTCCCTCTGGGACTTTAGTTCATGACTGAGGAATTTCCCGGGATGTGGGACTTATTCTGCTAAAACCAGGAAACTCCCAGGTAACCTAGGAGGAGATGGTCACCCCATGGTCCCATTTTTAGGAAGCAAAGACAAAGGGAGATAGAGCAAGCATGGAGTAGAAAGTTCTGGACCTGGGGGAACTGATATCATCATGTTTTCTCCATGACAGAATGCGGAGATTTTGCTTCTATGAAGATGGTTTTGCCCCTATTCTGTTCCCTAAGAATCACCTGCTTTCCCAAAGCTGCCTTCTTTAGTGCGAAGTGATACGGATGGTGTACTATCCTCTATTATTCTCCCTGGAGGATAGTCAGGTAAGCAGCGTAGGTATGAATAACTTGTATTGTTGCAGTGAATGCTGGGATGCACACATATTTCTTTAAATTGGTGGCTGTACCTTTAGCTTTTCAGAGTATTTGCTGGTAATCATCAGCAAGTACCCCCCTTCTCTATAGAATTGCCATCATTGGTCTCTGCCAAAGTGGAGCTGCTACACCCAAGAAGTTACATATCTTCCATCTCCCAGGAACAGCCAACAATGAATGACCAACACAAAGTTACTTCAATGTGGACTAACCAATCTGTGTCTCAGAGTTCCCCATGGACTAGGTGACAACCATTCCCGAGCTGAGACCGATTCCTTGGTTAGGTTTCTCACCTTGCTCTATTCTGCCTTTGCTTTACTTTGCTTCCTTTTTCCTTTCCTTTCCTTTTCCTAAAAATACTCCCTCAATATGTCACTTAGTAGGTGGCCAAAGTGTCGTTGTTTGCCCAGAACTTCCCTGGGTTCAGCACTGAAATTCCTAGGTCCTCAGCAATTGTAGGACAACATGGACAGTTATTTGGTCACTACAACCTAAACAGGAATCTTGGTCCTCAGGCTTTGCCTCTAAAAAACCTGCCATCGGCTTCCATCATGCATCAGCTGGAGTTGTGAGTGTGCTGCAGTCTACTAAGTAGTGGGATTGGTGGTCTGGTGTTAGGAAGTGGGCAGGATCCCACTAGTCTGTGAGGTTCTCTTGCGTGAGTTAGAAGAAGGTACCCCTCTCATCTGAAGCAATGTATCTGGCATCTGGCTTGGTCAATTGTAGTTGGCTTATGGAGAAAAGGGCATATTTTTTTCTCTGGGAGGATGCAGTTGCCTCCTAGGTAGATGGCATGGCAACAAGAGTACAGGCTATATTGCATTCTCTTTCAACAGCTGGCCTTGGGGCCTTTGTACAGGGCACATGCTGAATGGCAATACATGGTGGCCCTGGAGCAAAGCGGTAAGGGAAGCCCTGACCCACGTTCCATTTTCTCTGCATCTTTCCTCTTCCTGCCATATAAATAATACCAGGGTGACAAATTTAGATGTGCAAGGGTATTGAACTTTGCTTGAGCTTTTCTCTACAGAAAAGGTGAAACGGAGATGAAATGTCAGGAGTAAGTCAGGAGAAAACCAGTCTAGGAAAGTCAAGGAAACCTATTTTCTACAGAGAAGAGCATGAATCCTGTTCTTATTTTTCCTGAGAAGACTCAAAACTTTCAAACTCTCTGTGCTTTATCTTCTATAAAGGAATTGAGTTAGCACCCCTTCTTTGACACATGGTTACTCTGGAATGAATTGCCACCATCACTTGGAAGGCAGACTTTTGCAAACCATAACCAACTTAATATTTGACGCTGAATTGATGACACAGAGCTACTAGCCTGCTCAGAAAACATTTGGCTAGCAAGAAGAAATAAGATTTATTTTAAAACTACCATTTTCAAGTGCTCAAATAATGCTCACTCAATTAGGTCTAGAGATCACCCCTAGAGTGGAATCAGTTTGGGAATCATCTCACTGCAACATAGCAACTTGTTTCAATAAATCTTTCCCTTCTTCATGAATGCTGGTGTAGGGCCCTAAATTGTGGAGACAAGTAATTTTTTCTCCTATACTTTAAGGTATACTGCCCATAGGAATGGAATAAAAAATATATCCTTTAAAGTAACAAAAAGTTTAATGACTTTGGAGTGAACAAGTCCAGGTAGGGACATACTTGGCTTTATTTCCAGTTGAGCTTTATAGAAAGAACTCGTCTTTGCCAAATGCCTTTCAAAAGCTTTGTGTGAAAACCATATCCAATAATATTGTAACTGGGTCATTACCCACAGACTGCCAGCCCAGTGTTTCAGAAAGGACTGATACAATCTCATGGACAGTTAAAGCCGGAACTCCTCCCCTGACATCTCCAAAATCCATACTGGCTGACAGGAGTTATTTAACTTGTGGAGGTGGAACTGAAAGAACTCACTTAAAGAATCACTTTCCGGTGTGTCAGGAAATAGTAGCAGAATTAGATGTGCTGGAAAAAAATCTCAAGAAAGTACAAAGGGAGGGTGTTCTTGGTTTCTGAACTTGGTAAACAAGGCAGAGGAAGTCAAAGAAAATGCAGGCACTGTTTATGCAATATCCAGGTGAATACTGTGTAGACCGTTGACTCAAATCTCTGGGTAATTTAATATTACAAAGAAATTTCCCAGGAAAATTAACTACAGGGAAAATATATGAACAGGGCACAGCTTCGGTCATTTTAGCCTTATTATATTGTCTTATTATTCCTGAAGATGGCTGCACATCCTCACTCTTATTTCTCAGTGGAAAACACTGTTCTTTCCACAGAACCTGCCCGTTAGTAAATGTGACTTCGCCTGAGATCATTTCCTTGATGAGAGCTTTGAAACTGAGACTGACTCTCACCTGCAGTGCAGTCACTCCAGGAATACAGAACAATCACTTACCTTACCCAGTTGCTTGCCTCATGAGCGGAGTCACTCTTCCTAGCAGGTCAGTTGCGCTGTGGTTCACTTCAGACACCAAACCTGCCTAATCCTGGTACCATTACCAGGCACTGGCTGCACAGCCATATCATAGTAAACTGCAAAGACAAAGAAAATCCTGTTTGCTCTGGTTCCAACCATTAAGAATTTGCTTCTGGGCTTGGCGCCTGTGGCTCAATCGACTAGGGCGCCAGCCACGCACACCTAAGGTGGCGGGTTCGAATCCCCAGCCCGGACCCTCCAAACAACAATGATGGCTGCAACCAAAAAGTGGCCGGGCGTTGTGGCGGGCGCCTGTGGTCCCAGCTACTTGGGAGGTGGAGGCAGGAGACTCGCTTGAGCCCAGGAGTTGGAGGTTGCTGTGAGCTGTGATGCTATGGTACTCTACCCAGGGCGATAGCTTGAGGCTCCGTCTCAAAAAAAAAAAAAAAAAGAAAGAAAGAAAGAAAAGAAAAGAATTCGCTTCTGGCATGTTGTATAATAGGGCCTGAAACCAGAGATGTGGCTGTGATTTTCATTATAGGTTATGATTGTTTTAAATTTTGAAGTTCTTTTACAAAAATACGGGTTTTTTTTACATTTTTTTTTTATTGTTGGGGATTCATTAAGGGTACAGAGAACCAGGTTGCACTGATCGCATTTGTTAGGTAAAGTCCCTCTTATAATTATGTCCTGCCTCTAAGAAAGTGTCACACACTGACCCCCAACCCTCTCCCTCCTTCCTCTCTCCGCTTCCTCATTTCCCCACCCCCCCACCATGTACTAGGTTATCAATTGTCCTCATGTCACAATTAAGTACGTTGGATTCTTGCCTCTCCATTCTTGTGATGCTTTACTAAGAAGAATGCGTTTCACCTCCATTCAGGTTAATACAAAAGATATGAAGTCTCCATCCTTTTTAGTGGCTGAATAGCATACATATACCATAGCTTGTTAATCCATTCCTGGATTGGTGGGCATTTTATGATGTCTCAGGGCTTTTGAAGTCAAACCATCTGGATATAAATCCTGGCTTTGTCATTTTGGGCAATTCATCAATGTCTTTGTACTTTAGCATCAGCTTCTTCAAATGTAAAAAGGGGTAGTGAATGTAAAATGCTTGTCACCGTGTCAAACTCAAACTAGTGCTTTAGGTGTATTTTCCAATCACCATTTTTTTTTGTTAATTTTTACTGATCCTTTCTAAAGAAGCTCAGGTATATTCTCATGGAAGTGTAGTCAGATCCTTCTCTGATAAGTTCACATTGCATCATGAGTTAAATTTATTGAGTGTATTCCTTGTTTCAGGCTCTGTATTAGGCAGTAGAAATATAGCAGTGAAAAGACAGAACTCTCTATTCTCATAGATATATGAGAATAGAGGTCAAACAGGGCGGGCTATAATTAAATAACTAATCACAACTGTGTATTTAATTATGATTCTAAGTTACTGCGTAAGAAGAGAGAAAGGAACTCAATATGTAGTAGAACGATGGAGGGGAAGCTTCTTTTGGATACAGTGTTTGAACTGAGACAAAACAGATGTGGAGGAACATTCCAAGTAGGACCTGACACATATTAAAGAAATAGGCTAGGGTAAGGGAGCCATAGAGAGAGATTGGTGTGAGATGGAAGTGGTGAGGGGCCAGAAAATCCAACGATACTGGCATTGTTAAGAATTTTATTTTCCCTTCTGGAAAAAGATGCCATTTCTATAAGTAGCATATGATCACATTTCTAATTTTTAAAAATGTCACTCTGGATGCAATATGGGTATATGGATAAAATACAGGGCAGCTTGTCTGGTGGCATTTCCTATAACCCAGGGCTTGGATTAGGATGGAGGCCAAGACAAAGAGGAATGGAAATATTGAGAAGGTAAAACCTATAGGACTCCACTGTTTGAGATGAGAAAAGGGATGAGGAAGAAAAAGGTGTCAAGAATGATTCCCAAACTCGGTACTTGGATAACTGAGTGTGTTCCAGTGGTGGGATGCTGTGCCATTTTTGTGTTGGAGAACAAAAACAGCTTTAGGGAAACTCTGAGTTCATTTTTGGACATGCTGTGTTTCAGAAGTCTGTTAAACATTTAACTGAGGGGTGGCACCTGTGGCTCAGTGGGTAGGGCGCTAGCCCCACATAGTTGGGGTGGCGGGTTCAAACCTGGCCCTGGCCAAAATGCAACACCAACAACAAAAAATAGCTGGGCATTGTGGCGGGCACCTGTGGTCCCAGCTACTCTGGAGGCTGAGGCAGGAGAATCGCCTAAGCCTGGGAGTTGGAGGTTGGTGTAAGCTGTGTGATGCCACAGTACTCTACCAAGGGTGATAAAGTGAAACTGTCTTTACAAAACAAACAAACAAACAAACAACCCCCCCCCCACATTTGAGATGCCAGGTAAGCAGTTGAGTATACCCTTCAGAGTTGAAGTTTGTGGGTAGGGATGAACATTGAAAGCTGTAAAAACAAAATGATAAAGTCACAGGAAAGTTTGTCTGGGAAAGAATAGTGAGTAAGGAGAGAGGATTATTTAAGAGGGAGTCATGATACTGAGTTAAAGTTTCTGCTAACATTCTTCTCCTGCCCACTATTATACAAGTTCCCTGAGGGGATGAATTTCATCTTTATCTTTATATACCTTGGGAATTGTCTTCTCTTATACAAGAAGACCTCATTTTATTGTGCTTTGAAGATACTGTTTTTTTTTTTTTAACAAATTGAAGATTTCTGGTAGCTCTGGGTCTAGCAAGTCCATCAGCATTATTTTTCCAATAGCATGTACTCAGTTCCTTTCTCTATGTCACATTTTGGTAATTCTCATAATATTTCAAACTTTTTTTTATTATCATGTTTGTGTGGTGATCCGTGATTAGTGGCCATCAATGTTACTGTTGTAAATGTTTTAGGGTGCCCTGAACACTGCTGATGTAAAATGAGGAACTTAATCCCTCAATGCTGTCTGTGTTCTGGCTCTTCCTCCTCTGATGACTTCCCCCATCTCTCTCTCTTTCCTTTGGGCTCTTTATGCCTATAGACACAAAAACATTGAAATTAGGCCAATTAATAAGGCTACAATAACCTCGAAGTGCTCAAGTGAAAACAAGAATCCCTTTATATAAACAACTAGAAGTGATTAAGCTTAGTGAGGAAAGCATGTCAAAAGTCAAGATAAACCAGGTGCAGTGGCTCAGGCCTGTAATTCTAGCACTCTGCAAGGCAAAGGCAGGAGGATTGCTTGAGGTCTAGAGTTTGAGAACAGCCTGAGCAAGAGCAAGACTCTGTCTCTGCTAAAAAGAAAAAAAAACTGAAAAAATTAGCCAGGTGTAGTGGTGTGTGCCTGTAGACCTAGCTACTCAGGAGGCTTTGGCAGGGTGATTGCTTGAGCTTAGGAGTTATAAGGTTGAAGTGAGCTATGATGATGCCACTGCATTCTAACCAGGAGTGGGGTCCAGAGCAAGACTCTGTCTCAAAAGATGAAAAAGCCAAGATAAACTGAAATCTAGGTCTCTTGTGCCAAACGGTTAGTCAATTTGAGAATACAAAGAAAAAGTTCTTAAAGGAAATTAAAAGTGCTGTTCCAATGAGCATGCTAATAATAAGAGAAAAACAGCTTTATTGCTGATATGCAGAAAGTTTGAGTGGCCTTGATGGAAGACCAATTTCTTTTCTCAGTGTTTCTTAGTTCTCCCCATAGAAGTCTTTTAACTCCTTTGTTAAGTGTATTCCTAGGTATTTTATTTTATTTGTGGCTACTGTGAAAGGCATTGCATTTTGGATTTGATTCTCAGCTTGACTATTGTTGGTATATTTGGAAGCTACCAATTTGTATACATTGATTTCATAGCCTGCGACTTTGCTCCATTTATTTGTCAATTCCAGGAATCTCTTGGTTGAATCTTTCAAGTTTTCTAGATATAAGATCATGTTGTACAATGTATCTTTTCAGATCACAGTGGAATAAAACTAGAAATAAATTCCAAGAGAAACTCTCTAATCTACACAAGATCCTAGAAATTAAACAACCTTCTGTTGAATGATCTTAGGGCCAGTGAAAAAATTTAGATAAAAATCAAAGATGACAAAAGCATCCAAAAATCTATAGGATTTGCAAAAGCAGAGTTAAGGGGGGGGGAGATTAATAGCCTTAAATGCTTACATCAAAAAGATAGAAAAATCACAAGTTAACAACCTACTGTCACACCTCAAATAACTGGGAAAATAAGAATGAACCCAAACCAAAGCCATCTAAAAAAAAAAAATAGCAAAGGTCAGAGGAGAGCTAAATGAAATGGAAATAAACAAATAAACAAAAAAAGCAAATGATCAATAGCAAAAAAGTTGGTTCTTTGAAAAGATAAACAAAAAAAATGATTTGCCATTAGCTAGATTAACTAGAAATAGAAGAGAAGGGTCTGAAAAAGGTCAATCAGAAATGAAAATGAGACATTACAACTGCTGACATAAAACATCATATGTGACTACTATAAAACCTCTATGCGCACAAATTAGAAAATTTAGAGGAAATGGCTGAATTTTTTGAAATACATTCCATCTCCCAAAATTGAATCACAAAGAAATAGAAATCCTAAACAGGCTACTAAGGAGTAGTGATATTGAAACAATACAAAATCTCCCCCAAACAGAAGTCTCAGAGTAGACAGATTGACAGTTGAATTTTATCAGACCTACAAAGAATTGGCACCCATTCTACTGAACTTGGCTTTAACATTGAGAAAGAAGAAATCCTCCCTAACTCATTCTGCAAAGCAAATATCACTCTGATACCAAAGCAAGGAAAGGATATAACAAAAAAAAATTATAGGACAATATCTCTTCTGAACATAGATGCAAAAGTCTCAATAAAATACCAACAAATGAATTCAACAGCACATCAAAAAGATAATTCACCATGATCAAGTGAGTTTCATCCCAAGGATGTAAAGATAATTCAGTACACACAAATCAATAAATGTGATTTATCACATAAACAGAATTAAAAAACAAAGACCATATGATCATCTCAATAGATGCAGAAAAAGTAAGCAATAAAATCCAGCATCCCTTCATGATAAAAACTCTCAACAAACTATCTCAAAGTACTAAGTACTATCTACAAAAAATCCAAAGCCAATATCATACGGAGTGTTGAAAATATGAAGGCATTCCCCCTAAGATCCAGAAAAAGATGAGGATGCCCACTGTTACCACTTCTATTCAACATAGTACTAGAAGTCATAGCCAGAACAATCAGGCAAGAGAAAGAAATAAAGGGCATCCATATCAGGAAAGAAGAGGTCAAACTATCCATGTGTGCCAATGATATCTTACACTTAGAAAATACTACAGACTCCATCAAACACTCCTGGAGCTAATAAATGAATTCTATAAACACATTTTTTTCAGGTTAAAAATTAATGTGTGCAAATAAACAGCATTTCTATATATTAACAATAGGTCAAGAGTCAAATAAAGAACTCAGTATCATTTAAAATAGTTGCAATAAACTAAAATGCCTAGGAATATACTTACCCAAAGAGGTGAAAAATTTCTACCAGGCAAACTACAAAACACTTGATAAAACAAATGATAAATGACACAACAAATGGAAAAAACATACCATGTTCATGGATTGGAAGAATCAACATTGCTAAAACGTCCATATTTCCCAAAGTTGTTTACAGATTCAGTGAAATTCTTATTAAAATACCAACATCATTTTTCATACATGTAGAAAAAATAATCCTATACTTCATATGGAGCCCAAAATAAGCTGAATAGTCAAAGCAATGCTGAGCAAAAAGAACAAATCTGAAGGGACCACATTACCTCATTTCAAATTATACTACAAGGCTATAGTATCCAAAGAAGCATTGTACTGGTATAAAGCTATGCACATAGATCAATGGAATGGATTAGAGGACATAAAACCACATATCTATGCACAACTGATTTTTGACAAATCAGACAAGAACATGCACTGGGGAATGGATGCTCTATTCAGTAAACACTGCTGGGAAAACAGGATAGCTACATGCAAAAGAGTAAACTGGATCCCTATCTCTTATCATATGCAAAAATTAACACAAGGTGGATGAAAGCCTTAAATGTAATACCTGAAACTATGAAAGTCCTAGAATAAATTGTAGGAAAAACTCTTCTGGTCATTAACCTAGGCAAAGAATTTACAGCAACAACAAAAAAAAAAATAAATGGGACTTAATTAAACTAAAAAGTTTCTGTACAGCAAAGGAAATAATCAATAAAGTAAATAGCCTAGGAAACAATCAATAGAGTAAATAGCCTATAGAATGAAACAAACTATATGTCTGAAAGAAGGCTAATATCAAGAATTGACAAATAGCTCAAACAAAATAGTGTGAAAAAACCCAAATAACCCCATCAAAAAGTGGGCAAAGGCACAAACAGATTTATCTCAAAAGAAGATCGACAATTGGCCAACAAACATATCTAAAAATGCTCAACATCACTAACTATCAGAGAAAGGTTAATTAAAATCACAATGAGATACCACCTTAATCCTGTCAGAATTTTCATTATTAAAAATCAAGAAACAATAGACGTTGGCACAGATGTCATGGAGAGCAAAAACTTCTACACTGTTACTTTGAATGCAAACTAGTACGACCTCTATGGGAAGCAGTTTGGAGATTCCTCAAAGAACTAACAATATTTTGATCCAGCAATCCCACTGCTGAGTATCTACCCAAAGGAAAAGAAGTCATTATATCACAGTTGCAAAGATGGAATCAACCTAAGTGCCCATCAGTAGAGGGGTGGATAAAGAAAATACATATACCTACACACACACTCACCATACAGTACTACTCAGCCATAAAAAGGAGTGGAATAATATCTTTTGCAGCAACTTGGATGAAACTGGAGATCATTACAAGTGAGATATCTCAGGAATGGAATAACTAATATCACATGCTCTTACTTATAAGTGGGAGATAAACAAGGGATATATACGGTTATAAAGAGTTGTAATGGACATTGATGATGAAGAATGGGTGAGGGATAAAAATCCACCTATTGAGTACACTTTGGAGGTAGGTACATTAAAAACCCTAACTTCAGCAGGATACAATTCATCTATGCAACAAAAAACTTTTGTACCCCCTAAATTTTTAAAAATAAAATAAAATAAAATTAGAGGATATTTTCAAACCCCCCAAACTAAAAGCATATTATCCCTTTGATGGTGGGAGTGCTAGCTCACTCATTCTTTCATTTATTCCTCTGTATTTAGTTATAGTAAGTAAACTTAGTTTCTACAATATATAAATTTGGAAATTTCTGGCTTTAATATAATAATACAACATTATTTTTTTCTTCCCACTCCAACGTGGGTTGATTAGAGGGGGAGGTGGCTGTTCCTCTATGCAGTTATTCAAGGTCCCAAGCTCTTTCCATCTTAAACTTTTGCTCCCTTTGAGGTCCTTGGTATATTTTTTATTCAGCTTATTGATAGGGAGAGAGTGTGGAAAGTTTCTATGGACCAGTCCTGGAAGAGTTACCTACTCAGTCTACTTACATTCCATTGGTCAGTACTCAGGCATATGTTCACATCTAATTGCAATGGAGGTTGGAGAAACTGAGTCTAGCTGTGTGCACAGGAAAAACAAAGATGCAGATAAGATGAGCTCTATCTCTCTCTACCTTACCCAGTAAGTGCCAAATAATGTGTTAGGCACTGTGCTTATCTATTGAATGAGTAGCTGTGCTTCCCCATTCTCGTGGTATTTAGTGGGAAAATAAACAATCAGAAAATTTACAGCTTGGGGAAAATCTAATGGTTTCCTGGATCAGGTAAGAAGTGTAATCAATCTAGATCTGCTGAGTCCTATCTAAATGCCTAACACAATGCCTGGTATACAGTAGGCACTCAACAAATATGTAGGAAATTAATGAGGGAAATTTTTGTTAAGACCACTTACACATATCCCCTCTCAAAATTCACACTAGCCTCAGGCAAATCACTCAAACTCAACCCCATATATTTAAAACGTCTGACAGAAACCCCATATATTTAAAACGTCTGACAGAAAAGATAGATTGCACTTTTTTTACTTTAATTTCCTAAACATCTTTTATTAACAATCACAGAGAGCTAAAAATAAAGTAAAAGAATAATCAAAACTGCATCAATGTTAAATTTTCTCAAATAGGGAAGAAAGTGCTAACTTTTGAAACATTAGCAAAGAAAGGAAAAGTAATTTTCAATTAAGTTATCATTTTTTATAATGCTTTTCAGTCCTTTTACCTTTTATTTCCTCAGATGAATGAGAAGCTCCCTGAGGAACTTCTCTGATATACAGGAACCTCTCCTGTATTCTGCACAGGAAACATAGCTAGAAAATGAATTACTTGGAGGATAATGATTTTTATTGCTTAATGGTAACTGTGGGCATAGGAGATTGATACTGAAGTCCAGTGGCCAGACAACTGGGTTTTGGAACCTTGTGGTCTGAACTTGATTTCTGAAACCACCGCTGGATGGATTCCTGATCTTAAGGATTAAGTGATATCATCTAAACAAAGCATTAGTGCCCTGCTTGACATGCAGTCAATGTGTGTTCCTGTCGGATATCATCATTATTAGCAACATGAATTATGAAAGGGAAGGAAAAGGACTACTTTGACCATCAGGTAATTTCATCTATGACAACAGAGTCAAATTTTTAAATCTAATTGTGACTCTTAGGTATGTTAGTTTCCTTCAAGGAACCACGTATGGTACGATAATAAAACAACAGGCACAATATAAAGCAAGCCTGGGTGATTCATAATATGAGTAACCACTACTTTCCGTCTACTGTTTCATTTTCATTTCCAGGTGCTGTTTTCTTTCCACGTTAGTTATCTGAATAAACACTTAAAATAAATGAAAGAGAAATTCTCAGAGCAACAGTCATGCCCATGATTAATGCAGTATTGTGTTCACCCTTTAACATAGGTGGAAACATCTCTGAAATCCAGGATTGATGGCTTTAAGGAACAGAAGATGCACTTCAACTGTACACACTTCCTGAATGATCAGCTTTGCGTGACCTTCACATAAAACCCAAAGGTATTTATTGGCCTTGTGCATGAGCACATCTCAAGCGAAGGCAGCTGTCTTTCCTCATGGTACAAGTGAAAGGTTTTAGATTAGGAAGCAGATGAGGTTAAATTACTTCATTATTTACTCATTGGGGGAAAAATCAATTTCTGGAATATAATCCTATTGACCTGACTGGCACCAACCAGGAGCATAAGTAATCACAACCTTAAAATAAATATCCGTTCATACCTTGAAAAGACTCCTTCACTAACCATTCTCCTTTATGCATTAAGGATATCAAATAACCATGCAAACCAAACTCAAGGCTAATGGGCCTCTTTTTTGAATATGTCACTGAAATCGGATGGTGAAAATTCTGCTTATGTTGTTCTGTCCTTGTGAAATTCACACTTTTATGTGATCACGGCTGTATGTTTCCTGTCTCCAGTTAATACTAAGATTATTGTATTGCCAGACAACATAGTAACAACAAACATCATGGGGAAAAAAAGTAACCGGATGACACTAACATGTTCACGTCCAATCAGCGGAAATTTACGGTGCAGTATAATATGCATACATCTTTAACCCTATCTCCAGAGCTGGAGTTCATAATGTCCTAATCCTATTGTCTTTCTCATGGAAATTAAAAAATACTTTTCTTTCTCGGTTTGTCCTTTAGCAAGGATGTCCTAAGCTTCCATCATGTTGAATTTAGCCTTGCAAGGATTTTTAATTAACAGCAATGATGCACCAGCCATGATTTATATGCAAGAAAGATGCCCTATTTTATCTTCTTTCCGCAGGCTATGATATATGGATGCTTCTAATAAGCCAAAGATAAAACTGGTTTGGACCAAAAAACACCTATTTTCTCAAAGATGCACATTAAGATTGCAGCCATCACCAAGAGAATAAAGTAGAGCTCAAGCGGCAGAAAATATAAAGGAAGTAGAAAATGCTCAAGTTTTAGTTTACGTATTTATGACAAGATGGCATTTTTTCCTGGAATTCCTTAATTTCTACCCCAAGTAAAGCACTGTACTTAACAACTGTAGTTTGGTGAGGGATTATATGAATGTTTCTAAAGTAATGTAATATGATTCTATCTTAAAGAAATATTCTTAAATTTACACATTCAAGTTCCTGCTGTTCATGGGGCTATCCACTTACCGCACTGGTGATTTTGTACCTGAAAATATGGCAGCATGTTTTTTTCTGGTATAACTCATGGACACAGTGGCATATTCTTGTGAATACACATAGTGTTGGAAAATCACGATATTTTGTGGTGGATTGAGAATCTGAAAATCCATCCTCCAGTCCTAGCTATGCCATGAATTATGTGGTTGACCTTGTGCTGTCACTTAATCTCTCTGGGGCATAGTTTCCTTTTATATATGAAGTCATGACGGTATTACATTACTGGCGAGGACCTTTTAGGCTATAAAATTATACAATATTGTGACTTGATATTTGGAAACAGCCAGAAATTGGTGTTGAAACTGGAGGAATATTATGTTTAGAAAGAAAAATCCTTACAAAGTCATTCATTCACTCAACAAATATTGTTTGAGTGCCTACTGTGTGCCAGGCCCTCTCTTTAGCACTGCCTTTAGGGAACTTAAATTCTAGCTGGAGAAGACAACAGTGGACAGCAAATATAAGAAATCAATCAATTATATAGCACTACAATATATGACAGGGTAAGTACAATGGCAAAGTAGAGTAAGGTAAGGGGGATGAGGAGCATGGCAGTTAGGGGAGTGGGAAGGGGTGGGCAGGGGCAGTAGTAAATAGAGTAGTCAGAGATAATCTCATTAAGAACGTGAGACTTATGCTAAGACTTGAAGAAGGAGGAGTTAATCAATGATATCTAATGGAAGCATAATTTAGACTAAATACATAGATAAAGTAAAGCCCCTGAGATAGGATTGTGCATATTTTGGGTGAGAAGCTGAGACACCAGTGGAGCTGCCTAAGCCAGGAGCAAGAGGTGAGAAAGAAGGTATTATAACAAGGCCTATCACGGAGGGCCTGGTGAATGGTTTTAAGGACTTAGAACATTTCCCAAGTGGGATAGAGGCCATTGCAAGGCTTTGAATGGAAGAGTGCTGTGATATGATTTATATTTATACAGAATCACCCCAGCTGCTGTGTTGAGAATATTGATGGGAGAACAAGCGCAAAAGCAGTTGGACTGTGCTATTTTTGTTTACGTGTTGTGTAGAGCACCTATGAAGCTGATACCCAAAGGGTTGTAACAGTGATTTGCAGAGTGCACATTGGAAGAAGTGAATAATCTTTGTCTAGGTTCATAAATTCTGATGGGTTTGTAACAAAATCAATTGTGATAGTTATATCCCATAGATATCTAGTCTCTGTATTCCCAGGATATTCTGCTTAAGCCAATGATAAAACTTTCACAAGTGGGGCGGTGCCTGTGGCTCATAGGAGTAGAGTGCCGGCCCCATATACTGGAGGTGACGGGTTCAAACGCAGCCCCAGCCAAAAAAAAAAAAATCCTGCAAAACTTTCACAAGTGAAGATAATGATCAGTATTTAAAACTATTGTTAAGTATATAATCACTTTTTCCGGCTCAGAGATATATAATATTTCAGGAGGCAAGAGACCACGTACTCATAATAGAAAGACAACTGTTCTTTGTATTCTTGTGTCTTTGATATAAGGTACTCTCCCCAGCTCTTCAATGTGTTTCCTATGGTCACCTTGCTCTTTTTATAACAAACTATCTTTCTCTGGCCTTGTTCAATAAGCATGAAGCCCACTACCATTCATTCCCACCGTAGGAGGAAATTAAGACCTCTCCATTGCCTGGTAAAGCTATGGTTCTGGCTTTAACAAATCATGTGAAATCGTTGCCCCATGATTGCTGTTTCTCAGAGTATAACTTTGAGCTCACACTTACTCAGTAATTATCACAAAGCTTGACTGAGATAAGCTTATTTTAAACATTGCCAGTACTCTATATCCTGTCTCAGAAATCTAAATCAGCACCCTCTAGTAAAACTTTCCATAATTATGGACACATTCTTGATTGATGGTGTCCAACACTGTAGAACCAATCACAAATGACTAGTGAGAACTTGAAGCATAGGTAGTGTGACTAAAGAAATGAAATCTAGACCCGGCACCTGTAGCTCAGTGAGGAGGGTGCTGGCCAAAAAGACCGAGGCTGGTGGGTTCAAACCCGGCCTGGGCCTGCTAAAGAATAATAACAATGACAACTGCAACCAAAAAATAGCCAGGCGTTGTGGCGAGTGCCTGTAGTCCCAGCTACTTGGAAGGCTGAGGCAAGAGAATCACTTAAGGTCCGGGGTTTGAGGTTGCTGTGAGCTTTGATGCCATAGCACTCTACTAAGGGCAACATAGTGAGACTCTGTCTCAAAAAGAAAAAAAAATCTAAATTTTATTTAATTTTAATTATGTCAGACTATACATCAGATGTTCCTGCCACATATTATTTTAGTATCTCCTAGAAATCCTTCTCTTGAATACTCTTTTTTTTTTTTTTGAGACGGAGCCTCAAGCTAGCCCCCTGGGTAGAGTGCCATGGCATCACAGCTCACAGCAACCTCCAACTCCTGGGCTCAAGCGAGTCTCCTGCCTCCGCCTCCCAAGTAGCTGGGACCACAGGCGCCC